>SMSR01014488.1:16339-31500 GCA_019453355.1 Ceratina japonica | reverse complement strand
AAGAAACTACGGATTTTTGGACGTGGAAAATTGACGTAGGATCGTGTGAGTTTGAACTCTCGCGAGTTTCCTTGCTGCACGGTTGATTTATAGCACCGATTCTCGGTACGGTCAGCCCTGGAGCGAGAGGCGATCGTTCGTAGAAATCGTTTTAAGCGTCCGGCCGATGGGAAATCCTCAGCGTTGTATAAAGGCGGCGTTGTTCGCGAAATGCGTCGATGAATAAAACCGCGGGAATTCGCGCGCCGTTCCGAACAATAACGACCGTTCCGCCGCGATGTTTGCACACGTGTACCGAAATTCCTCGAGAGTTTCGCGGAGCCTCTTCTACGCGAGCCCATCGAAAGATTTATTTTCGTTCCGGCGTCGAACCAGGCCGGCACGACGACTCCTCTCGCTCTCCGCTTGTCATTGTTGTACCGCTGACAGTGCTACTGGCGCCGAGGAGTCACTCTCCATCGCGTCGACACGGGCCGATGCGAGATTCGGTTATACCCGGCTAAAAATAACCGTGAACAAATTATGAGTCGACCGACTAACGTGTATAAACACTGTTCGCCTTTTGGCTGCTTGTAAATTAAATCCATTATGATAACCGCCAGTAGAAAAAGCATTATGTCCTCTCGTGCTTTCTTAAGCTCCGATTATTCGCACATATTCATTATTAAAATCGGTGTATAAAATATCACAGTTATTTTTTAATCGCAAAGAAATAAAAGACTTTTCCCTGTCGTCGGTGCAATTAATTTACTTAAAAAGCATTTATTTATGCGAGAAACGGGCAGATATCTTGATACAGATACGTGTTCTGCCGGCGAGTTTAAAATGTAACAGCGTGTAAGCCGTGAACGTATCAGATGCAGATTTGATCGTTCACGTCAAACATAATGTTGCCGTTAATTGCAGGAAGCTTGTTCGATAAACGGTCGCGCAATTTAATCGTCGCAGTCATCGGCTACCACGTATCCGCGCAAATTTTATTAATGTATCAGCGTTTGCCGCGCGGAAACCTATTAATGTTTATAACACGTGTACTAAACGTTTCGACGAGAGTTTGAATATACACGGGAGCCGAGAACGGCGGGGAGCGAGGCGGGTGTACGCGCGTCGGTTCTCCGCTATAAATTAGAAAGTTCGAGCTATGACTTTTAATTAGACGGTTTTTGAAACGCGTTTGACGCCGATCCGACTTACGTTTCCGCATTCCGTCGGAAGGAAAGTTATTTGTAAACTGCAACAAGTGGCACGGCGAATTCTACTATGTATCTAGCGTGTCGCAGATACTTTACATCCTCCACGCGTTTTATTGCTACCGTGAAATATTATCCTCGTACAGCGTGATAGATGTTGAGCCGGATAAAATATGCAAAAGTCGTTTCTACCTGCGTAGGAATATTCATAAAACTATTGTTTTTGCGTTGACACGGCAATAAACGTCGGGAGGCAGTGAAATCGAAGCGATAAATTGTCCTTCGCATTCGTGGAAGAAAGAGACGTCGCGTCGAAAGTCCAAGATCTCTATTTTTCACCGAGCGATTCTCGATGCGTATAATTATCGAAGCGGAGGATCTACAGGAATAGCCGACACATCTTTTTTTTGTTCCTCCGCTCTTCCGACGCTCCGCGGCCATCTACTCTGGTACTTACATTCATCACGAGCGAAACTGAGTCCGATCCCCGGGCACCGGTCGCTTTGTCACGTTTCAACGTGACAGATCCGTCTCGATCCTCTTTTCGAGGACGTACGAGCAGGAGACAAATAAAGCGCTTACGTCGATCTTGCAGCGCGCGCGGCGCCTGTTTCTCGAAAACGAATTATTCCCGGAGTGAACGGAGTTTCATCGGGGTCGAAGTTCCGCCGGGGAAAAATTGTTACCGGCCACTCGAAACAAATTTAGCCCGTAGCCTTTTCCCTCTCTTTGTCATATATTTCGAAGTGGCTCGTTCAGTTGCAGTTGTCAGATACAAAATAGCTCGTGTGCAATTTCCTTTTAACTCCACTCGTTAAAATATATTTAACAAAATAATTAATCGATTACTCCTGAAATATTCAAGATAGAAAATAATTATATACAATCTTTCTTGTACAATTTTTGGTTAAAATTTGGAGAGCGTAAGCTTTTATTGTAACTTATAAATTAAATGATAATCATAATCTTTAATTCACGAAAATTAATTACACTTCCGGTTTCATATTTACAATTATTCTATCGACGAGAGAGGCTCATTGTGTCTGTATGTTTGGTTAGTAAACTGCGAAATTGAATCGCGACGTAACAGTGACTGATTTTAATACATAATGAGCGTATGCTAATGCCTGGACTCGAATTAACAGGGAAGTCGAATGAATAGAATTGTGCCAATGGAGGGAATTATGCGAATTAGTTTTTTGATCGACGCAGAATTGTTCGTTTATGCTTATTGATAATGCAAATGCGATGCGTGAAGCGATGTTGTTCACGGATTTACATTATTCATTTGCGCTGTATCAATTGATCTCGGATAAAATTAGCGGATTTATACGAGCGTCAATCAGATATAAAATGTGTACACAATGGGAGACTTCCCGAAGACGATCGCAAATAGAAAAAGAAATCAAATTATTCTGTTGTACGTCATAATCATCCGGCGAAGAATGGAAGAGGAGAATTCCTTGTCCATCGCAACATGTCGCAAGAGTTATAGAAGGCACTTGTCCCTCCAGTTGAAAGGATTGACTGGAAAAAAGAGTCGGATATAAGGGAATCGAGAAACAGGGACGACAAGCTCCGAAGCTGGTAATATACGGAGAAACAGAAAAAGGTCGCGCGAACAAAGCCGTTGCTATTTTTGTGCGTGAAAGGCTGGTTGCGCGGCGTGCACCAGCGGGGAGGAAGAAAAAAAGATGAGGAGCAGGCTGCGGGACCGAAGAGGTGAAAGGGATACGGGGAACATTGGTAGCGGACGACGATGACAGCGTCTCTTAGCTGGTTTGGATTGTCGGATCTCCGAGGTCCTTAATTCGTTGACGACAGATGACGGCGAGCTGAAGGACGATGCACCGGCGACGGCGGCGAGCGGGCCAGAGAACAATTCAGCTTTGTTCTGTCAACTGTCTGCGGCTAATGAGCCTCTCCTACGGCCTTCCTGCAGCCGCTCGCAGGACGGCTGCTCGGAACTTCGTCACGGCTCGATACCCGCCAATAAACCGTTTAATCTTGCACCATTTTNTCGATGCGTATAATTATCGAAGCGGAGGATCTACAGGAATAGCCGACACATCTTTTTTTTGTTCCTCCGCTCTTCCGACGCTCCGCGGCCATCTACTCTGGTACTTACATTCATCACGAGCGAAACTGAGTCCGATCCCCGGGCACCGGTCGCTTTGTCACGTTTCAACGTGACAGATCCGTCTCGATCCTCTTTTCGAGGACGTACGAGCAGGAGACAAATAAAGCGCTTACGTCGATCTTGCAGCGCGCGCGGCGCCTGTTTCTCGAAAACGAATTATTCCCGGAGTGAACGGAGTTTCATCGGGGTCGAAGTTCCGCCGGGGAAAAATTGTTACCGGCCACTCGAAACAAATTTAGCCCGTAGCCTTTTCCCTCTCTTTGTCATATATTTCGAAGTGGCTCGTTCAGTTGCAGTTGTCAGATACAAAATAGCTCGTGTGCAATTTCCTTTTAACTCCACTCGTTAAAATATATTTAACAAAATAATTAATCGATTACTCCTGAAATATTCAAGATAGAAAATAATTATATACAATCTTTCTTGTACAATTTTTGGTTAAAATTTGGAGAGCGTAAGCTTTTATTGTAACTTATAAATTAAATGATAATCATAATCTTTAATTCACGAAAATTAATTACACTTCCGGTTTCATATTTACAATTATTCTATCGACGAGAGAGGCTCATTGTGTCTGTATGTTTGGTTAGTAAACTGCGAAATTGAATCGCGACGTAACAGTGACTGATTTTAATACATAATGAGCGTATGCTAATGCCTGGACTCGAATTAACAGGGAAGTCGAATGAATAGAATTGTGCCAATGGAGGGAATTATGCGAATTAGTTTTTTGATCGACGCAGAATTGTTCGTTTATGCTTATTGATAATGCAAATGCGATGCGTGAAGCGATGTTGTTCACGGATTTACATTATTCATTTGCGCTGTATCAATTGATCTCGGATAAAATTAGCGGATTTATACGAGCGTCAATCAGATATAAAATGTGTACACAATGGGAGACTTCCCGAAGACGATCGCAAATAGAAAAAGAAATCAAATTATTCTGTTGTACGTCATAATCATCCGGCGAAGAATGGAAGAGGAGAATTCCTTGTCCATCGCAACATGTCGCAAGAGTTATAGAAGGCACTTGTCCCTCCAGTTGAAAGGATTGACTGGAAAAAAGAGTCGGATATAAGGGAATCGAGAAACAGGGACGACAAGCTCCGAAGCTGGTAATATACGGAGAAACAGAAAAAGGTCGCGCGAACAAAGCCGTTGCTATTTTTGTGCGTGAAAGGCTGGTTGCGCGGCGTGCACCAGCGGGGAGGAAGAAAAAAAGATGAGGAGCAGGCTGCGGGACCGAAGAGGTGAAAGGGATACGGGGAACATTGGTAGCGGACGACGATGACAGCGTCTCTTAGCTGGTTTGGATTGTCGGATCTCCGAGGTCCTTAATTCGTTGACGACAGATGACGGCGAGCTGAAGGACGATGCACCGGCGACGGCGGCGAGCGGGCCAGAGAACAATTCAGCTTTGTTCTGTCAACTGTCTGCGGCTAATGAGCCTCTCCTACGGCCTTCCTGCAGCCGCTCGCAGGACGGCTGCTCGGAACTTCGTCACGGCTCGATACCCGCCAATAAACCGTTTAATCTTGCACCATTTTCGGCCACGGAGACCCCTCGGGTATCCGTCAAATTATTTGACGGCGTCCTAAACGCCACGGACGGTCTATCGGTAAACGGTCCCACGGGGCACGCTAATAAAGGCAAAAAATACGAGAAAAAAAGGTAGCGTTCGCCGCCTGTTCGCGTTCCCTTCGACTGTCGTGCGTGTGGCTGGCGATAAGTTAATGCCGCGATTGCCGCACGTGAAAATAGCGAAAGGGTCGGCGGCGAGCAATATAATAAAAGCGTGGAAGGGTGGTCGCCGCGATACGAGGCGTAGACGAAGGAAAAGGAAAAGAAAAGGGCAGGGTGGAAAAAAAAGGAAGAAAGAAAGGAGAAGTACCGGTGCAGTTGCACTCATTTACTTTCCCTGCAGGCATGAGTCACACATGAAAGGGCCTAATCTCACGCGATCGCGTCGTGTCCGGTGACCCTCGATCTCCTCGCGAATCCCCCGTGCGCAGCCCCTTCGCCATGGCCGCCCCTATCCTTTCGGCCAGCCAGGTCTCCTTTCCTTTCGTTACACGCATTTAAATGACGCTGTTTTACATTTTTTTTTTCCTTTCCGAATATTATGGTTTTATTTCGTCGCTATCGTCGACGCCGATCTCTTCCTGGGCTCATTTATTTTCGACGGCCACCCCTTTTCTTTTCCCCTCCGTCGCTTCGGCCGTCGCAGCTAGTCAGCCGCGAGTTCTACCCGCCTGTTTAAATATTTCTTCGCGCGGCGTTAATAGATGATCACGTTCGTGGCGTTATTAAGCCTCGAAACGAAACACCTTTTGGCAACCTCTGCATGGGAGCTGAATTTTATTTTTAATTTCATATCGTGTACCTCGCCTTGTACCTCCTGATAAGTAACCGATAAATTTCAAGACGTATAAAAACGTGCTCTCCGTACTCTAATTAACACTCGGGGTTTACACCACTCTTTATTATAATAACATAGTAGCAAGAAGCGCGGCGTTCGTTTCGGGAACAAGGCTGCCCGGCGAACTGACCACGCGTTCGAATTCGTGACCAATTAAAATTCGAATTCATTACCTCGCGAACAATTACGAGCGTCATTATACCGTGTACGAAACTCGGGGCTGGCTAAAAAAGGGGTTCCGCGCAAGGAATACAGGCCGTGTGCACTTGTGCCGATGCAGCATTTCGTGCACGTCTTAATTAAGCGCATACCGTTCGCAACGTGCAACGCCAGTAATTGTACATTAATTTCGTGAATCATGCTGCTCATATGCGGAGGAAGATCGATCGGGACGGACCGCGGTCAACAAATTTATGCGTACACATACACGCCGTACCCCTACGAGTACCAGTTTTCGCTACGGAAGTCGCATAATTAATGCTTTACGGTCTCGTTTTGGGAACTGCTGACCCGCCGCCGCCTCGTCGATACTATATGAATGTATATGCATAAGGTGTTCTCTTAAACATGAGACATTTTATCAAGCAAACCAAACTGACCGTCCGTTATTTCAGAATAATTATTTCCCGCTTCAAATAGATTTGAAATTTGATTTTTTGCTATTCGTTTCGCTTCATGGAAAAATCATCTTTCCAATGTGTTGCGATTTGAAAAACACACTGTANACTGACCGTCCGTTATTTCAGAATAATTATTTCCCGCTTCAAATAGATTTTAAATATGATTTTTTGCTATTCGTTTCGCTTCATGGAAAAATCATCTTTCCAATGTGTTGCGATTTGAAAAACACACTGTGTAAGTCTGTAGAAGGTTATACCGAGCCGGTAGCCGTTTTATCCTTTCGATTTCACGGCACGGCGTGGCGAGAGATCGACGCGAATCGATACGGGGAAATTATCGGTTCCGCACGTACACAGCTCGCATCTTTTGATCCGCTTCATTCGCTTCGTTCTCGCTGCGTTCCCCCGGCTCGTTTTCGCATAACGTACGAGTGATTTCGCCCCTCCCTTTTGAATATTCATGACCCGTGTTTCTCTGTGAAATCGCTAATTATTCGATTCACATTCGCCGGGGAGCTTAATGCCGCCGCCGCCGCCGCCGCGCAGTCGAGTTCGAACGCTTTTAAACGAGTTCGTATCGTTTGTGCAGTTCTCGGTACTTTATGATGCGCCGCCCTATTACCGTACTCAATTATCTGTTCTATCAGAAGCGTATGGGCAAGTTTCGAGTAAAAGTGTAAGAAACAATTCCTGACGTTGTTAATCATTAATTTTATAAAAATTTCGTATTTAAAAATGTTATCCATCTTTAAAGACTGTTTAATAAAATATTTACAAACTCCTACGCTTTCAAACGACACTGAATTTTACTTAAGTGCCTCATGGTTACTCGCTTAATGCGTATGTCAATTTTGCAATTTGGTACCGTCAGTGTTTACGAACAACGCGTGGTACTTATTCTGTAAATTATATGTTTCAATACGAGGCGAATCGATTCCGGCTTGTAGCCTCGATTTTGTGCCCGGGTCGTATTGCACAGCCACGCTTTTCAGCCTTTTTTTTTCCTTTCTTCGTCGTCCTCGTTTCGGCCGATTGATCACCGTATTAAATCGTTTCTTCGTTTCTTTGTTTCAGGTAAGGGACCTCGGACGGGCCCGCAGGCGTACTGGGTTACACGATTATTGTTTATTCCGCGGGGTAAAAGGTAATCGAAGCGTAATTGCGCGTTCTCCGTTTCAAGGGGGAAATCGGTCGCCCCAGCTGCGCCGGGTTTCACGTGAATTTCAGACTACCCGATAGGTTGGATTCTCGAATTTCGATCGAGTTATTGTATTTCACGAGTTATCTTCGATTTGACGATAGAACTTAATCCCTCGCCGATATTAGCAGGAATTTACGGCGCCGCGCGATGCGGGAACGAGGGGACGATGCTCCCGTGTAATTGATTAATCGCGAATAGATGCGAAATACAGCGGGTTCGAGGAAATCAGATTTGTGCCGGTACCCGCGAATCGTCGTTAATTCCCGCATCAATTTATTACTTGAAATCGATATGACTGCCGCGATTTCATTTCCACCTTGATCGACAATTATCTGACGTCGAGTTCGAAACTCTTTTTTATTATCCGCGATTTATTCGGTGTTAAATTTTAGACATCCATTTTGTACACCATATTGACTCTATTACAAAAAAATAGAAAAGTCAATATTTTAATTTGCAACGAGAGTCAGAAATATGTATAGGACAGAGAACAACAAATTCGATTTCAAGCCGAGNGCGATTTCATTTCCACCTTGATCGACAATTATCTGACGTCGAGTTCGAAACTCTTTTTTATTATCCGCGATTTATTCGGTGTTAAATTTTAGACATCCATTTTATACACCATATTGATTCTATTACAAAAAAATAGAAAAGTCAATATTTTAATTTGCAACGAGAGTCAGAAATATGTATAGGACAGAGAACAACAAATTCGATTTAAAGCCGAAAATACTTTATTTAATACGGTGTTGCATACAGATGACGCTGTTTACCGTGATATCAATAGAACAATCGTTAAAGATAAATTGGACGAGAGGCGAGGCAGCGTGTCTGGTTTCGATTCGATACAGTAACACCTGTAGTGTGCGGCGGTAATAGCGGCGATAATAGTAATGCTGTCGGCGCACACGTCGGCCGGCCGGGGCAGAGCGGAGCCGAGCCGAGCCGAGCCGATGGCACAGGGCTACGTTTCCTGTTCATTTTAATTGGGTTATTAACGGGTGCGAGCGTTTCCTGCCTCCTGTGACAAACCCGGGACCTCGGAACGGCTGGGCACGCTCGCAGCTGCCGCTGCGCCGGAAACCAATCTGTTCCGTTTGTCTTTCGTTCCGTTCGCCAGCCTCGCTCGTCTCGGGCATAAATATGCATCGTGCCACTTAAATATTGCACGGCCCCGGGTGTGTACCCGTAATTTCGGTCAGAGTAATGCGACCACACCGCTCATTTCACTTTCCTCGCCTTGTTCCTCGGCCGCCGCCGCCGCCGCGACGAAACAGTTGCGTATCGCTCGTAATGACGAGACTAATGCCTCCTCCTCGCGTTTTGGCACACGACGCCGCGCTACGCGGACAGCTGCGCGAGTACTCGTTGCGAGTGACGGGTATTCGTCGACGTGTAAAGTGGCATCGTAATGGACGCTTCGCTTGTTTCGTCGCGTTTCAAATTCAACTACTTACCAGTCATTTAAACAATGTTGCGGTGATCAGGAATCTGATATGACTTTCATTAAACTTCATTAGCCACGAATGTAACGATGCTATCAGAGAATCAGGATTATGTTCGCGTTCGATCGTAGGAGGTCATAACTCTGTTTCCCCGGAGATGAACTTGAACACGCAACCGAGGGCCCGGGGCCAAAAACTTCTCATATACGGGTAGACGGGCGGCGTAATTATGCGCGGCGTTGTTTCTTATAAAGCGACGATTGATTGCGTGGCAACGCGGGAAAGGCGGTTAGCTAGTTGTTCGTTATATAACGCGCGTGCATTTCCATTCCAGCCACACACGATCGCCACCGATCTATTTCCATCGAGAGCCGAGTTATTTCGAATCGTTCATAAATGATTCATGCACCGGCCGGTATTAACACCACCGGGAGAAAAGAAACGAAGTGGGGGAGGAGGGTGGTAGAGGGAAAAAAGGGAGAGGAGTGCCGGGGCGATTGGTCCTTCGCCGTATTCGGTGTTTATCCATAAAGCGAGTCCGCCGATCGCCGGAACACACCTCGGCACGGTTCTCTCTACGTCCGTGCACGCACGCACACACGTGGCTGCGCACGTATATACATATACATATATATATATATATATATATATATATATGAGAACAAAAGAAGCAATTGGCCACGTCGTCGGTATCCTCGGCGAGGATTCCCATGCATATGGATTAAGACGCTCCACATCTCGCCGCGCGCCAAGGTGCACGATACGTAATCCTGTTGCTACCGCGCAAGCAAATCATGTTTATTCAGGAACGTATACATAGTAATAGAGGGTGGCCTATCTTCTGTGTACCGGTTCGGTTATATCCGTGAAGATGTGTCATCGACGTGGGGCTGCGTGTATTCGTTTATATTATAGTGTCTGGACAGTGATTCGTCTCAAGGCCGGCGCGCGATTGTCGTCTCGCTTTTTTACCACGATCGAATTCCCGACGCTCTGGCTCCGTTTCGTCGTTGGGGAAAAAATTCATCCGAATGCGATCGGCCGGCTATGAATTTGTTTGTCGGGTTTAATTAGCGGCCGCGAGGGGGGAAAAACGACCACGCTTGTTTATGCGAGCGACAGGCTCGTCTACACTTTTTTCATACTCCTTAATTAGGCTCATTTGTTAGCGTTTAAACGATGTTTAATTTGAGAACTCGGAATTCTCGGCTGCCACGACTGTTTTACTAATTTTAATACTGAACCGGGTATTTAAAATTCCTCTGCGAAACAGGAATTGAGGAACGACAGACACTTTGAAAGGAAAATAGTACTTTTTGCGAGAAACAGTTTGCGATCAGCTAACATCTCGCGGATATAGATGTTACGACTCGGTAAACACGATTCGTTACGTCACGTCGTCGGCCAACTTCATTTGCATACGTATGGTTTGGATTGGAACAAGGAAAAATTTCCTTACAATATTCCTCGTTGTTTAGCCAAAGAAATTGATATGTAATTCGCCGGCGCAACATCTAGTTAGCGAGCCAACGTTCATTCAGACGGGTTGCAAAATTGCACTTCGTGTCTCGCATAAATGAAACTCCTCTCGCCTGATCGTCGTTGAAACAGAGTTCAATTCAACCGTGCTTACGGTCGTTTTATTCAGTCTCACAGCGGAGAAATTTATTGCCTCGGTTGAGAATTTTCTGATTTTATCTTGTAACGAGATATATGTGGCAGATATATTATTCCACTGAAGCATCGTTCGAGTAAAGCTTAAAAGCACGAGAAATGTACGAAGTATATACTTGAAGTAGGGAACAAATTTCTATTTAAAAGTTCGATATCCTTCAGTTCACTGAATTTGCATAAATGTCTGTAATTTGATTACAATTATCCATCATTCCTTGCCACCCTCGCCGGGCGGCTAATTCGAGAACCGGGTCCGATCCCGGCTCGCCTTCCGATCCATTGGACAGCCGTTTAACAAAACTGTCAGGTCTTTTGGCCCCGTTTTTCTCAGTTGATCAGCCACCGGATTATATCCAGACAGATTAAACATTTGAACGGGATCAACGGGTCTAATGAAATTTCCCGTAGCCGCCGCAGCCAGTCCCGGGCGTCGCCGTCGCCGGGCGAGAAAGGGAACTTTCATCGGAGCTTCGAACGCGTTTACAGAGCTAATAGTTTAACCGTGCGTCGCTCCTGGCCGCCCGCCGGAAATTTCAGCATCGCGAAAACCCCCTTCGGGTATCCGACAGAATTTTCTCATTCGCTTTGTTGACTTTCACCAAGCGCCGCCGCCGCCGTCGCCGCCGCCGCGTTGGCGTGGCTTTCGGCGCGGTTGTTTGATAAAAGGCGAGAGACTGCCTGCTCTTTCTCACCGGCGACGATTCCCCGGTTCGTTACCGTGTAAAGAGAATAATTGTCCGCTCGTCGCCTCGATGGCCTCCTTTTTTGGCCGGTCATATTTCGCGCTGCGTTCGTACTCGAACCTCGTCGCGTTCGCCTGGGTCTTAAGGCGCAACGATACAACCGTACGAGCCGTACGTACGGGGGTGGGTTGCGCGCCCGCGAACAATGCATATTCATGAAGCGTCCGCGTGCATATTTACGAGCGGCTGTTCGCCGGGATCCATGGCACAACTTTACAACGCTTTCGGTATCTGGCCATCCGCGTACAAAGGAAGCCGTGCCCTGTTCCCGATACGCGCGCCCGTCGTCCCTGTTTCTCGATCGAAACCCGGCGCGGCGGTGGTCGTTACGTCGTTTCATACTGATCCTGGATTATATGAAAACGACCGTTGTAAAAGAGAAATGACGACCGTCAGCTTCTGCGAAATTGCTTGCTCGCTTTTTATGCGCTTGTACACTCAGCCGTTTAACTGGCTCGGACGACTTTCGAGAATCGATATAAATAAATTGTTCTCAATCGAGTATTGATTATTTATTTATGCGTAAAGCGTGAATTTTTAATTTAGTAGAAGATAATCGAGCATCGCGTAAATAACAAAATAATATGTACTATTTAAAAGCAGTTTGCTACTTAACTCTGTAATTAATCGACGCGGTAACAATTTCGAAACGCATCGTCGAGATTCGAGTAAATTAGGTCAATTAAGCGGCAATTACAGCGACACGTACGCGAGAATGATCGTCGTGCACGTTCAAGACGAAGAGTCGACGGCGCCCGGGCCAGATGCAAAGGACGTGGACGAGTAATTCGGTGAAACGATGTTATTAAAAGTGGCTAATTGGCCCGCTTTATTATTGCCGGCCTCGTTGCCGACCTCGAATAGGCGAGAGGCTGTTTTTCATTCGCCGGGGCTAATTAATGATCCGCGTTTCTCGGCCGGGGAAGCGAGGGAGTGAAAAAGAGAGAGAGAGGGAGAAGGAACACTCGCAAGGCACTCGACGCACTCGTTAAAGCGCTTTATCGTTGGATGCTTGCGGAGCAAACGCCGTCGAGTGCGCACTTTGAGCGTTACTAACTCCTTTTTACGTTTTATCGATGGAAAGATTCATGTAATCGCGGCAAGGAGGCCGTATATGCATAAGGAACGGGGGGGGCGGGTACAAAATTGATTCAATAGAATTTCCCTTTAATTGCATTAGCCGCATGAAAAAGTGCTATCGCTCGAGTTAACCACTTCAGGTTCATCGAATAGGATTAGGAAGTGATATCGTTCTCTCTCGCTCGAGAAAGGTTTCCCTTCGGCACTTGAAATTGTTTTATTCGTTTATTCAATCATGGTTTTCGATCCGAACCCGAGAGAAACTTCTCTTTCGTCGTCGCTTATTAATTATGTTTCCCTTCCTTCCGTCGGTTTACCTTCGACGATCGGCGGAAACTTTTACGGCTGGCCTGGCATGCCCCCTCGTCCCTTCGCGCTCGCCCCCGTGGTCTGCGGAAAGATTAATTATCGATAAACAGTCTGCTTGTTTTTGCAGACATAGTAATAACGAAGGTAAATTTAATTACACCGAGGGGAGACAGCTTTTTTAACTGGTCTGACGTTTCAATGCGCGAGCAGTGGACGCGATGCCGCGATGAACGCTATTAATATGGAGCAGCGAATAAATATGTACATTCGATTACGAAAATACTTACCGTATATCATCGGTTAACTTTGTTTCTGACGTTGCTTGACAGTTTCCTAGTCGAGAGTTCAAAGTCAATTGTCAATCAGTTCTAACAATTTTGTTAACGACAAACGGGCAAAAAAAAATGTCGTGTTCACGCGGGAGGTGGTCACGTAGCGACGCGAGGCTCGACGACGGGATTAAAAATTATTCCTACGTGTCGCGATGCGCGTCAAGTTCCATCGCGTTCGCTCCCGGCGAATTTACCTGGAATTGTACATATCTGCATACGCGGCTACTCGCGGGAGTGCAACAAGTTTTACGGGTCCATAGATACGCGGCATCGGTGAAATTTTAATCGGATTATACGAAAAATTCTCTCGCGCCGCGACACACCGCACACTGCATTTTCGCGCGCGGTTATTCCTGGCGGTCTTCAAACTTGCTACGGAAATAATTTCATGAAATAATTGAATAATCAATGGCAGCGCGCATGCCTCCCCGTTCATCGCGCGCCACGTAACGCGTACAGGAAATTTTCATTTTCATCCGTGAAACTGGCGCCGGTTTTATTGAATTCATGCCTGCGAGACTGATACCGCTTTTTAATCTCGCTTTTCGCGAACCCATCAAGCTTTTTATTATTCCCTTTGCACGGATCGCTTTCGTCCTTTCAAATATCAACTGCTTAGATTTATTCGTTCTGTGAAATTTTAATTCAATTACGATCGAACGAATTCAAGTGAAATGATATCGGTTCTTTTTTATTTATAAAAAGACAGTAACTTAAACGTTTTTTCGTACATTAAATTATTCTAGTGGCGTGGAACAAGTAGCTATTTCTTACGAGCCCGTCGGGAGGCAAACGGAGGAGTGCAACTGGCCACTTATCTACCACGCGAGGGTAGTAAACCGTTTGAAATATTCTAACCATCGCCGACGTGTTTTCCCGGTTTAATTTCCGCTGGTGTAAAAGAGATAAATTTGGCCGGGCGTAATCGGCCGTTTTCTACCGAGCGAACGGGAGCCGTAGGATAGGGACGGGCAACGGCCACGGGCGTGTACCCGCGCGGAATATTAGCGGCGAGTGCGTGTAATCGAGTTTGGTACTTAGGTGGTCACCGCGGCGCATCGAGCGTATACGTATCCGCGTACTACCATCGTTATCCGCGGAAGCGAACAGTTTACGTACAGGTTGTACTACGTAATCGTAAAACGTTAGCCGGGTAGACGGTGCACGCGCGATTATACTCGGCCGATGCGACGGGACGCGATGCGATCCGGCGCGAGGCCTCTCGAAAATTTGCGAACACGTAACGATGTAAGCGGCTTAACGTCGCGTCGCGCGCACGCGAGAGCTCCTGCTGTTGTGCGAAACAACGGCCGTGCCTGATAAGGGGTGCGCGCCACCCGTTATCATCGATCATCGTTAACTCGTCGACAATTAGAATACTCCCTCCCCAGACCCATTATGCAACAGTATTAACTGCACCACTCGAATCTTCTAATTTATACGCGTAATTGAAACGTAATTTCGCTTTTATCGAGAATTATTATTCCCGGAGGGGCATTATCGGTTACGAAAAAGGACGGGCGAATCTGTCTATTTTACTTTTGAATCGGCCGTTCGCGATGGACGCGCGCAATTACGGGGCATTCAAGGCCGGCCGGATCGGCGCCTGCCACTTTCTGTCATTTTTATTAGGAGGTTCGCTTGACAAATTGTCATTGTACGCGCACGTCAACCGTGCACCGCCTGTCCTCGCTTGTTATTGTTCCACCGCCGCGCCGCCGCCGCGTTTTGCTTTGTGTGCGCGTCGTTTGAAAATCTTCACACACGCGCCTCTTAACCCACCGTCGATGTCTCCTTTGTGCTCCGCTCCCGCTCGTTCGCAATTTCTACCTTCGAGCGTGCTTATCCGCAACCTCAATCACTCCGATATCCCGCCGCGCCGCAAATTGAAATTATCGTAAAATTGTCATTTTTCGAACTCACTTCGTCGTTCGAATTTATATAAAATCCTATAGAATTATGTTGATAAATATTGTACGCTTGCCTCTGGAATACCGTAATT
>SMSR01014488.1:3363-16223 GCA_019453355.1 Ceratina japonica | reverse complement strand
TTTTTCAAAACATTCATTAACATTGAAGGACCTTAGTATGTTTACTACAAGTCTCACTTGCGATGAACGTATTTTGCTTTCGTATTTTAACCTTCAATGACCTTGAATAATTATAGTCACTGAATTCCTAATGAAGGGGACTATCATCGTAGGTGTTTAAAAAATGGTGGTTCCATTTAAAAAAACCTTCGTGACCTTCAAAAAGAACTGAAAAAATGACCTTGACAAAAAAATATTACGATGGCAATGTGGGTCCTTCGAAACCATTCTAATCCTCTGGTATATCCATACTTCGTATCTTTAAGTCCAACTGAGATGTTTAGGTGTTCTGTTTGTCGTGACTCACCCTGTATATTTAATTTGCTTCAAAGGGATGGATCGATGCGAGAATTAATTTTCCACCGAGTTCGTGAAATATGAAATGGTTTTATTTTATTATTTACAAATATACACGTGTCCGCACGAAATTAATTTCGAATATCGTAGAATATTTGAGGCAACTCCAGAAGTTATTTACTCGTTCCTTCACAAGCTTGATTAAACAGATAAACTAGGTATCTATGAATTCCTATGAGGGTAAATAACGTAGAAGCTTTGTTAAAAGCATCAGTTTCATCAAATATAATTTCACGCAGTACTGGCTCTGTTAGGAAGTAAAAATTACCGTGGTACCCCGTTTTCCTAGGAAACGAGCTCGGCATTATACGANGTATATTTAATTTGCTTCAAAGGGATGGATCGATGCGAGAATTAATTTTCCACCGAGTTCGTGAAATATGAAATGGTTTTATTTTATTATTTACAAATATACACGTGTCCGCACGAAATTAATTTCGAATATCGTAGAATATTTGAGGCAACTCCAGAAGTTATTTACTCGTTCCTTCACAAGCTTGATTAAACAGATAAACTAGGTATCTATGAATTCCTATGAGGGTAAATAACGTGGAAGCTTTGTTAGAAACATCTGTTTCATCAAATATCATTTCACGCAGTACTGGCTCTGTTAGGAAGTAAAAATTACCGTGGTACCCCGTTTTCCTAGGAAACGAGCTCGGCATTATACGGTCCCAAGCAAATTACGTAGCTCAACTTGCAAAAAAAACACGGATGATTTGGTTTGCATGACCGACGCCGATTCCATCAATAAAATTACAAAACCACTAGACGTACGCGGTACACGCAGACATAAAATCATTTGATGAAGCCGAGACATCGCGCGATTTCGGGTATCAGATTTTCTTTTCACCAATTAAATGAATCCGATATCTGGTATTGCTCGAAACATATTGTAAATCGATATAGCACGATCAAGCGGAAAATCATTTGAATATCAGAAAGTCGCGGCAATTGGGATGCACATGTTTTATCCGATGGTACGAGGGGCGAGCCAATTTCGTTCACCACTCAATCTGGGCGATTTGCATGCCAGCATATTTCGAGGCTGATAAAAAAAAAGAGCAACCGCGCAAAAAGAAAAACGATCAGCGGGCGCGTAACAATAAATCCATTAACCAGATACCGTCGAGTCGACCGCGACAAGAAATCCATTCCGGGGGGCTCCGTTAATTTCATTATTGATCGGGGCTCGATCGGCAATTGCGGCCGCGCCACCGCACGATCGCGGTGTACGACTCCCTTTCCCGCTGATAAATCGAACATCGCCGATAAAACCATTACACGGCCGTGAACGCATTCCGCGTGTCTCCCGCGCGCGCGCGCGCGCCGCCCGGACGAAAGAGGAATTCCCCGGCCGCTTGTCACCGTCATCGACGCGGCTACATTTCGATTAAAACAGCGTCGCGTCGTGTCGGCGCGCCGCGCCGGGCAAATTGTCGCTCGCGAAAGTAGCCGTGATAACGTTCCGCTCCGGCAATAAATTAGGGCCGCGCTGATAAACCGGTAGCGGGCAGGCCGCGAGCGGAGCGCCGCTCCGCTCGTACACGCGCGAAGAAAAGCGGAAACCTGTTCCGCCGTGGCGGGCGCTAGCTTATCTGAACTGCCACCCGATATCGCGACTAGGACTCGGTGCTCGTGTTCTCGGGTGCGTCGCGTGTTAAATGTATTTTCTATTAAGCGTGTGGCCGGTCTCGCGGTGATTCACGAGGTGTACGCGTCACGGTGTCGCCGGTCCTGCTGCGCCGCCGTCGAGGATCGAGCAACTTTTAAGATTTCACTGCCCTCAGTGGCATATTTGATTGCTTACCCAAACGAGATTCTTGTACGCATTAATAACTATCAAAGAAAAATTAGTTTCACCCTTCCAAGTTATAAACAGCGTCGATTATATTTTTATGTAGTATTACTGACAAACTTAACAAATTGCGTCGCGTGATATGTGAACAAACATGCTGGTAGCCAGTCACAATTACCTTATCTAAATAAACGTGCAAATACCTACATCTTCATTTTGCAAACCTACTTAATGAGGTACTCAAAGCAAAACATACGGAGTATTAAACTGAAATAAATCAGAAACTCGTTCTCACGTGGCGTTCACAAATCAGCTGCCGTGGATATACGTGCACGTATGTAAATAAAGCAAGTATTATACGATGGGGTTTTATAGGACACTTTTTCTTGCAATAATTCTACGCCAACTCAACGTCACCGCCGTGACATAGAGTAGTAGTGAAAAGCGCGTTAAACCTCGCCGGCCGATCGTTTATGATATATCCCTGCGCGTTTTCTGTTTGCCGGTTGCTTGATTCGCTTATTGATCGCCAGTATACTAAATCATTGGCCGTATCGATGAGATAGGGGATCGCGTGGTCGGTTGAAGAATTTATTGGCGCAGATGGTTGACTCCGGCCTGTTGTGGCAACCGTTCGCGACGTGTCAGACGCGCGAATTTAACGATTATGCATCGCCGTTTTGCATACGTACACCGTTTGTCTCGTTCGGAGGTGTTAAGTGACCGTTTTTAATTGCATAATTAATTTTCTGCGAATCGGCGAGCCGTGAGAAGCGGCGGCGTCGAACGAGTTCGGTTTCCTTGCGATGATTTCACTGTGCACGGCCGATCGATCACGCCACGGTGAAAGGCGGTGGCGAATGCTCGGTGAAAGCTGCACACGAGTCGTGATATTGTGATTCTGTAAATCTGATATCGCGCCCGGAACGCTGCAGATGCAATAACGCGATACGATGCTTCAATCTACTCCGTGCGACCAAGCCATTGTAAAACGCGCGGCTCCGTGATGTAGGAATCGTGTACAATCAAGGTCGGACACAATAAAAATAACTAGCCGCGCTCGGAGCGTACTGCGAATTAAATGTTAACACCGTATTTCGATGGAATTGGAAATCCGAATGTAATTACAAAATTAATATGTAACAGCGTCGCGAAATCGAATACGGAGGCAATAATCGGTGAGTGCATTAATAAACGGCTCGCCGATGGGACCGGTGTAATTTCGTCGGAAGCGTTGATAACAACGGCGACGTTTTAATAAATTCTCACGCCCGGGTGATAAATAACCCGGGCCGCGCAACGGTCCATTATTCCCCTTCCGGCCGACCGGCGATCGGTTTATCGCGGATTTCCCTTATTCCCGATTTTTCTTTCAAGCAGTTCGCGCAGATTGGGAGCCGCCGTTTCAGCTCATCGGAGAGCCGGCCTCTTTGCTCAACGGAGCACATTGTATCGGAATTGGGACGAAATCCTCATTAAACTCGGCGAGAACCCGGCGAACCGTTTCCACCTCCACCTCTTTCTATATATCCGACGATTGTTCTCCCCTCTGTTCAGCCAGCAAACCGTTTCTCCATCTGAATCGCGAACGCGCTCTCCCGCAATAGCGCCAGGGAACGTGACTCGGTCTTAATACCCCACTTTTCTAAGAGAATCGCATTGTGAGCGCGTTTAAGAAAAATTTCATTCCCAGATATTTGTCAGCAGATCTCCTCTCACGCTTGCATTATCTGTCGGTGACAATCCGATCTCGATCGCGCGCGATAAACGTGCAAGGAATCTAGACACCGGCTGAGATTGAATTATGAAACGCAATAGTTTATTCTTAATGTCGCCCGAATCACCTCGTTCATTTTTAGTGCTAGATTAAATCTGTTACCATAAATTCATCAGGCTGTTCCATTATGCATTTCCCTGCCAGAAGATCGGCGGCCGCGATAAAGATATCCTCGCCCGTTGAAAGCAACGTTATATTAAATTAGGTTCGCGGTACGAATTTATTACATAATCGAGTTTTCAGTATTGTCGTCGCCGAATTCAATTCCCGCCGTCAACCTGTCGTTTTTCCGCTTACAAGTCGGCCGGGCGGCTCTCCTCGTGGCAGCGAATTTCAAACTAGAGCTCCGTTTAACTTCATAGATCCGCGACGATCCAATTACATTACGTTTTACAATATAACTGGGTTTTAAAGCGGCGGTCGCTTGTAAACGCTCTACTAAAATTATTTGCACAATTTAATGCGCAGGAAGTGTTAACGGATCGTATAATGAATCGCGCAACCCGATACTGTAACGAGTCGGCGAAGCCGAGCACTGTAATATATATTTCAGCTGTGACGCGTTCCATAAGAGATACACGTACATAAATAAATAGAGAGGCGGCCGGGAATTATTTATAAAGGCCTTGATTCTCCCCTTCGCGCGTCCGCAGTACCGCTTTACACTAATTGCTCTTAATCTCGCGTTCTCCCGCGCTATGTATACCGAGCCAACAATGCGATACATAATGTAGATAAGAAAAATGTAACATTGTATGTACCGTATCTTACTTAGGAAGGAACTAATGGCTCCGACGTCGAGTGGAATCCGTCTGCCTCCACCTTTTAGCTTTTAGCGTTGGGCTGGCTGCTTCATGAATGGCTCCTGAAATAGCCGCAGTGTTACTTTTAACAACCCCCGATATATCAGAGCTTAATACACCATGTATCACCAGTAATTGCTATAATTAACGCTAATTATACTGATAACCGCTCACGGATTTGTCCAATTTTTTATTACCTGGGGTTCACTTTCTCTTGAATTAACTTAAATTTAATATCGTTTATAAAACGATTTATATATTATTGCATGTTCAATGTATGTTTTACAAAATTTTTTCTTCTGAAGGGCAATTTTCTTGTTAATCAGGTTGCAACAAGTCCTAACTGTCTCATCGAACGTCGTGCAGAACTGAGAATGAAATAGAAACAGTGTAAAAATACATCGACGATGCGGGGAACAATACGGTATTTTCGAAGCGTCGAAATATTATTTGCAGCGGCGAAAAGGAGCGAGCGAGCTCGGCGGAAAGGGAAGAATGGAGTTACTCGCAGAGAGCTCTCCATTCTTCCCTCGTCTTTCACGTGCGCTCCTTTCCCGCGAGGGCCATAAATGCAGAAACCATAATGCACCTCCGGCAAATGAGCAGTTAACCCCGATTTAAACCGCGCTTGCGCGTCCGTCGACCATTAAATAATAAATCAATAACGCCGGCTAATAATACGCAGATTTACCAAGGCCCACAAACAATGACATAGTCCATTTATGAGCAGCCGGAGTCGCGGACACGTTCCTTCGCCAATCAAAGGAGCCAGCTTTGCATTATGCAAGGAAACTCATTAAAATGTGATCCGATAATAATTTCCCCTGTCAATACATTTTAATTAAATGCAACATGTATTTAATGTAGTATAGAATTCGTGCTTAAATATGGAATTGAAGCACTAATTTACGATGAAATTTCGTATCATGGTTGAAAATTTACGACATCGTCGACGCTTTTCTTTTAAGGGTTAAAAAATTGAATCTTTAAACGCTTGTGACACAAAGCGAGGAAAGAATATGGGGGAGCTATTTTTGTTCTTGAGTATTAACCCTTGAAGGTTGTAGGCCACTAGTATAGCAGCCCTTCTGCTTGACGCTTACTATTAGAATCAAGTTGAAAAATTCTGTTATTAATTTTTCGAACGATTATTTAGAACGTTCGATTCATTATTATTTTATATAAATATCATCGTTATATATTATGTCACATATTACGAGATAAAGAGACACGTGAAATTCATGAAACATGTAAAATGGAGCAAAGGGTAGTTTCGCAGGAAAATGATCCTGGACATTATCTCGTAAACCCGATACATATCTCTTATCGCGGAGGACAAGTATTAAACTCGACGTCGTTTCGGAAAGTGTATGCATCGGTCGTTAACCAGATCGCTAAGGGTCCATAAAATCGTTCCCCTCGTGAACAAGGACGGGTCGGGAGAAGAGTGTGTCGCGCCGGTTCCTCGAAGAAAATCGGGGTCGAATTTGCACGGTCGTTTGTCGTAATTCCGGATGGTTTGCATCTCCGCGATTGATAAGCTCCTTGGAACAACGGGAGACTGACGGCGGGGGTGGGCCCGGCTCAGGGGGTTCGCCTCGCGGCGCACCTGGTCCCGCAGTCGTAAAGCTGGCAGAGTAAGTCTTGTTTATTGGCCTCGGTCGCTGGCAGGAATCTCTTTTATTTGAGCAACGACCGTGCGACGGTAACTAGGGAGATTCCATTTGCGGCGAAGTAAATAAAGCCCTAAATTTTCGCGGGAATTATGCCGTTTTCACGCTTAAGCGACTCCCGCCTTCGCGTTCGCCGGAGAATTATGTCAAGTCGGGCTCGTGCGGCCCCGCCGGCTGGCTGCTCGGAAGGCTAGGCTCGGCTCTGACTGTAATTGAATCCGCCGAATAAAATACGACACCTCGTGTGCTTGCGTGTTCTGAAATTAGTTTAATCGCGTCTCGTGACCAATCACCGATTCGTGTTACCGACGCGCCTCTTCAACGAAAAACGGGCCGATCCTCTTTTTTGCTCTTCATCTATTTACTGCGTCCAACGCGCGCTACTAATTATTCTTTTCAACCTCTGAAGCGTCATTAGTCTACTTTTAAAAAGGCTTGATTAAATTGTAAGTGCTTACAAATAACGATTTCAGGGTTTACGTGAAAAGAATTTCATTAAGCATTTTTCATCGGTTAAAATCTTTATTTTTTCAAATCATTATTCGACAATTTTAGCACACGAAATTGGATAACTTATTATTGACAACTCGAGTATGTCAACAGCTGCTGTCCCTGCGTTTCATTCGAATTATTTCAATATTTATTTATGTTTTAAACATTTATTTAACAATTTTATTACATTGCCCGGAAAATATTTTTATTATCCTATAACTCATAGCCATGCATGGAAATTCGTGTTTCGCTTGTTCTTGTAACAAATTGCTTTCGTAAATATTTTTATATCAGTTATTTTATAGCGATATTACTTTAGTTATTTAGAACGCGATTAAAGTAATAAACAGATCGTTTACATTAATTAAAATAAAATTTAGTACCTCGCGTGTTTTACAAAGTTTGAAATAATAAAAGCCTCCGGGCAGTAATATTAAAATATTAAAATTAATGACCTCTATAAGGTAGAGATTTTACCGTCCATTCGTGCACAGGTAGCACAATTCATCGTTATTTTGTTACCTGACCAGCGCAAGGGACGGGCGTAATCTACGCTCACGTTTACTATAAGAATTCATGCTATGCGGCATTATCAGTGACACTCTCAATGCGAGCTGCCTTACAATCTTATCTGCTAATGCGTACATTGTCGTTGATACAGTCGCAGCGCGGAGTTCCTGTACCGTAAAAAGTATGGGAAAAATAGTAGCCAGGGCGGGATCAAGTCTGCTCAAGCACCGTAAATATTCATGTGAACGTTTACCCTTTTAGAACATCCTCTCGTTGCTCTTTTCCTTCGCAACAATTGTTGGCATGCTTTCGCACTTCTTATCTGAACCTTCTCCTCGTTTGCATCAATTCTCTGCAAAAAACGTGAATGAGAATTTAATTATTGGTTATCAAAAATAAAAGACATACGATGCGTATGAAAGATCACTACTCTGAAGCAAGACTGAAGTACTATTGATTTATAAATATATGAAAATAACGGGGAATTATATGTTTCAAAATTTATTCGATTATTCGAATATTAATCGATTGCGTAACTAATTAATCAAGGAACGCCGCACAAATCGATCTCCTTTCACTTTTGCGTTCCCACACCTATCGAAATTAATCATCCCCCTCTGAAGGCGAGAGAATCTCTCGTCCGAGACGGCCGAGCCGAATCGAATCGAACCCGATCGTGCAATCATTTCTCCGACAATCTCGCGGCATAGCCGAGAGCGTCTTCCTCGTACTGGGAATCCCGTTGTGTGTATGTATAATGAAAAAGAGACCGAAGCGCCGGGATTTTTTCTAGATCCGAAGCGTTTTCGACGCGACGCAAACCGTGTAACGGCTCTCGTTTCTCCGCACGAGACGATTACCAACCAGGCCGTGCAATTTATGCCGGCAAATGACTGCAATCTGCGGCTTGATCCAACGTTGCGAAACGGTTCCCGTTCCCATTCCCGTTCCCGGTCGTCCTCTCCCTCCCTCCCTCTCTCTCTCTCTCTCTCGATCTGCGTTGAACGCGATCGGGTCTGACGAGCGGGTCCAGGTCCCGCGAGCATCGACTCGCATGCACAAAAGTGCAAAACAGCCGAGGGAAACAAGCGGTTCGTGATCGGGCGCCGTTAACGTTTCACTTTTCGTGGTCGAAAATTATTCGATCTCCCTTTCGCCTCTCGTCTCTCTCGTACGGTAAGTCCGTTCTCTAGCCGACCGGGCACCGCAGCGATAATATCGTGCCGCGGATAGAGACCGCTCTCTTCGAAGCGTAATGGATACCAAAATTGATCGTACACGAATGATCCCGCGAATCGGATTATTGATTTGCGGCCCGCACTAATTTCGCGCCACGCTCCGCCGTCGACGCCGCCGGAACGGGGCACCGTCAACCCCTTTCCATTCTGCCACTCTACGCGCAATTACTGTTGCACCAATTACCGTTACTGCAATTGTGTACTACAGTCGCGGCGCTTCTTCTATCATCTACGAACACATCTTGTACTGTATGTAAACATGTGTGTAAATTCTTTTGACGTTTTACTAGATAATTATGATCGAGCCCGAGTCGAAAAAATAATTATGGTTTTGAACCTATTTATCCTATAGAAGGATATGGAGGTCGAAATCATATCTTGAGCATACGAATATAGGAGTAAATTTAACTCTAATTTGAACCTATATCTAGTCGTTATGTCCGCTTATAAAGGGTATAGATCTAAAATAGAGTTTATCAAATATAATTTAGTCCCTCAGGTCCTACTTCAAGAGTTTAGGAAAAGATCCTGTAGGTTTATGCTAGTATTTATGAAACCTAATATTTGTCCTCAAAAGTCCATTGGCTGGCAACACTTGAGGACATGTGCACTGAGTGGGCCCCACGATACCTACGTTTTTTTGGCTCATATTGTAGATCAAGAATCTCTTTTAAGTTCACCCAATTTGTCGGAATTATTATTATTTTTCTTTAACAATTTTTGTAAATGAATAACACAAATTTTCGCTTTGTTGCTGCATAAAAAAATTCTATTATATAAATTAGATTGTTTTGAAGCCTTTTTTTAAATTTATAATAGGAAGTATAAGAATAAAAAGAATAATTAATTTCAGATGCATATCAGATTCAAATGCGCATAGTTTGTAAAATAATTTTATATAACACAATAAATATTTCAGAGGATCCTAAGAAAATCTTAAATATCCTTAAATAGGCCTTTAGGTTCCAATCTCTTACTTGGAGAACTAAATTATAACTACTTTCGTGAACGAACTGAAGGTTCTTAAGGCCTAAAATATAATTTGAGATTTTTGTAGGGACATATAGGTTCTGATTAGAGTTATATTAAATATTAAGTTCTGAGGTAACTCTACTAGTTCTACTTTTTAGATCTAAACTGGGGTACATTTAGGTTTAGAAGATTCAAATTATAGTTAAATTTTAGATTCTGGAGAAGAAAAGTCACAGTAACTATGTATATATTAACTCTTAGCGAAACACATTGTATATACAAGAAGACTTTCGTTTGATGCGTTAGCAGTTGAATAATGGAAACTGATTACGTTTCGCGGTTCAGGCTGCACAATGAAGAGACGAGGAGAGAGCATATCGCGTCGCGGTGCACCGCGTCCAGGGCATTGGTCCGCGCAGCTTCGTTTTATAGTTAATCGGTCTTTATCGAGCCAGTCGGCCGCAGTTTCCGCGTAAATTATTGCTGTCATAAATTTATCACGGAGCGGGTAATTATCGGGGTGAAGCCATCCGTCGGAATGGCCGCGAATTACGAGCCAATTCCAATTGGTGCGCCTCGGTATATATCTAGCGTTTGCGGCCTGCCTGGCTGCCTTCGACGATTTATCACCCCGTGATCTTCGTTTCGTTGCGCGCTCGCCCTTCCCCCGTCGCGCTCCCCGTCTCGCGCACACCCTCGCGCTTTAACAATTTCGATCGCTCCTATCGCGGCCACCTATTCTCGGTAACTCGCGATTGTTTGCCTGCACAATTACGCCCGGCGACGGGAATATACTGGAGACGTTTATACAGAAACGCCGGGGGAACGGGGATCGAATAAATTTTATTGAAATCCCGGCCCGTTCGTTCTCCATCGGTGATCGATCAATCGTTACGCAAATTTTATTGCGCACGAGCATTCGGGAGATTAAAGCGAAGGGGAAAATATTCTTTCGCAAATTTTTACTGTTATTGAGAATTCTTTCGTTGTTTCGTCTTTTAAGAGTTCGTTTATGGTTGCGTATGTGCGGAATTAAATATTGAAAGTTTGACGGTAAGATGGGAGTACAAATATTTCACCGCCGGCTTTAAGGCAAACTCCGATTTAAAATTCATTAGATTTCCACGCGGATCGAATCGTAAATCACTGAAATCTCAACGTCCTAACTGGTTTAAATATTTATCAAGATTTTATCATTCTTCTATACCTGCCGCCGTGTACCTGCCGTAATTGATTTTCCAATCATGGAAGGCAACATTGTAAGAGAAACGATTCGTTTCGGCTTCCCACGTTCGCTCTGGAAGCCGTTACGAAGAATGCACAGTTCTCTACAAAAGTTTTCCACTACTTATCGAGAAAAGGCTCTGGCCTAATACGATTCCCAATTTTCTTTACATCTACAAATATTCTAAATTAAATAATTTGATTACAAACTTAATTTAACTGATTTTAATCATTTCTGTTTATACTATTGAATTAAAAAGTTAATGTTAAATTCAATTGTGGAATTATTTGTGTACACGAAGGATCTCAGACTTTCGCGCAGTAATGTATGCCCCTGTGCACGTGGATCTTGCAGTGGAAAAGCGCGCGTGAAGGGGTAAGCCGTTCGTAGATCATAGATAAGTATAGTCCACGCGCCAACGGGTACATGCGCGAGTCAAAGGTTGTGGGAACCTGACCGTTCCGATGTCACGCCTTGTCAGCAGCACGCGTGGTAAAGCTGCTGGTCAAAGGATATTGCTAGCCGGCTGTGAAAAATGTTTCCAACTCCTTCCAGGCCGTCGATTTCTCCGACTTAAACCGTCGCTAATGTGCAGATTCTTAACACTTCCTACTCGCGTGATTTAACATTGACAGTTCTATGACACTTTCTGAACGTGTAGAAAAGCTGGGTTTCATGACTAGAGAAAAGTAGTTTTACCCGATTTAAGGGGAGCAGCCTTGAATTTATCGTACGCGAAGTGTGTACGGCATTTTTTTATTATTTCAATAAGTATTGCATATATAATCTGTCTGACCTTCTTGTAATTGAATATTATGATTACGATGCCATANCTTTAACAATTTCGATCGCTCCTATCGCGGCCACCTATTCTCGGTAACTCGCGATTGTTTGCCTGCACAATTACGCCCGGCGACGGGAATATACTGGAGACGTTTATACAGAAACGCCGGGGGAACGGGGATCGAATAAATTTTATTGAAATCCCGGCCCGTTCGTTCTCCATCGGTGATCGATCAATCGTTACGCAAATTTTATTGCGCACGAGCATTCGGGAGATTAAAGCGAAGGGGAAAATATTCTTTCGCAAATTTTTACTGTTATTGAGAATTCTTTCGTTGTTTCGTCTTTTAAGAGTTCGTTTATGGTTGCGTATGTGCGGAATTAAATATTGAAAGTTTGACGGTAAGATGGGAGTACAAATATTTCACCGCCGGCTTTAAGGCAAACTCCGATTTAAAATTCATTAGATTTCCACGCGGATCGAATCGTAAATCACTGAAATCTCAACGTCCTAACTGGTTTAAATATTTATCAAGATTTTATCATTCTTCTATACCTGCCGCCGTGTACCTGCCGTAATTGATTTTCCAATCATGGAAGGCAACATTGTAAGAGAAACGATTCGTTTCGGCTTCCCACGTTCGCTCTGGAAGCCGTTACGAAGAATGCACAGTTCTCTACAAAAGTTTTCCACTACTTATCGAGAAAAGGCTCTGGCCTAATACGATTCCCAATTTTCTTTACATCTACAAATATTCTAAATTAAATAATTTGATTACAAACTTAATTTAACTGATTTTAATCATTTCTGTTTATACTATTGAATTAAAAAGTTAATGTTAAATTCAATTGTGGAATTATTTGTGTACACGAAGGATCTCAGACTTTCGCGCAGTAATGTATGCCCCTGTGCACGTGGATCTTGCAGTGGAAAAGCGCGCGTGAAGGGGTAAGCCGTTCGTAGATCATAGATAAGTATAGTCCACGCGCCAACGGGTACATGCGCGAGTCAAAGGTTGTGGGAACCTGACCGTTCCGATGTCACGCCTTGTCAGCAGCACGCGTGGTAAAGCTGCTGGTCAAAGGATATTGCTAGCCGGCTGTGAAAAATGTTTCCAACTCCTTCCAGGCCGTCGATTTCTCCGACTTAAACCGTCGCTAATGTGCAGATTCTTAACACTTCCTACTCGCGT
>SMSR01014486.1:0-15573 GCA_019453355.1 Ceratina japonica | reverse complement strand
TTTGATTAAGGATATTTATTTAATGGTGAAATATGTTTGATTAAGGATACTTATTTAATGGTAAAATTCGCAGAATAAATGAGGTGGTCGGCAAATAGTAAATTACAATTATTGTAAATAATAATATTGATGATGATGATGATCACAGATATTAATGATTTCGTGCTAAAATCTGAAATAATCTTCTCAATTAATGATATAATTCAGAAAGTCAAGACAATAGAGTGGAGGAGATCCCAAAATTAATGAGATGGTCGAAAAATCATAAATTACAATTATTGTACAAAATAGTAATAATGATAATCACTGATATCAATAATTTCGTGCTAAAACCTGAAATAATCTTGTCAATTAATGATACAATTCAGGAAGTCAAGGCAATAGAGTGGAAGAATTCCCAGAATAAATGAGATGGTCGAAAAACAGCAAATTTCAATTTCTTTATTAAACGGACATCAGTCCATTATGACACTTAGTATAAAAAATTTTTAGAAAAACCAACAATAATATATTACAATTATATATAAAATATAATAAATAAATTATAATAATAATGATAATCGCTGACATTAATGATTCCATGCTAAAACCTGAAATAATCTTATTCTCAATTAATGACACAATTCAAGGAGAATCTGGGGGGGAGGAATAGGTATTAAGGCAATAGAGCGGAGGAGTTAAACGAGGGGCTGTCGGCAATAGAGTTCCACGAAAACGGCGAAGGTTTTCATAAAAGTTTATACGACGACAGGGAACATAATATAACCGTCAAGTGCAACGGTATGATAAAGCAGTTAAATCTCTGGAAGAGTCCGGGTGCCTTTTGTCTCCTGCATCCAGCCGGTAACTTTATCTCCCTCCTTAGGAGTCACTCGGACGTTCCACATACACGTTGTACGATTATCCGTTCGTTGCGTTTTCAGACAGAGACGACAGGCGGAATTTAAAATAACGAACCTTCTTATATAACAAAAATACATTTTGATTTGCGAGACTATAATTGAATGCGATTGCAAATGAATCGGCAATAAAGTGTGTTCTCTCGTTAACCGAATCACCATTTTCTCAATCGTTGCTTTAAGCTATTTCCGTGCTTCGAACCGACCATAATTCATAATCTTCCCTTCGTCTCCCGTTTCTTTTAACCGGGGGAATATTCCACCGTTCCAGCTTTCGCGAGTGAAAGGGTTCTCGCGTCCGCGCGCGATAAAACGCGAAAGCCGATCTGAAAGCAGCGGCGAAAAATATTTTAAACAATGGCCGGTCGTTCGCTTTTGAAAGCCGGGCCGTTTCCGCGGGGGCCGCTGCATAATGCGCCCGGAAGGCTGCGGAAAATGATTAAAATAAATGGCCGGTTAAACGCGGGAATCGTCGATCCATTACTCGTCCGTTTCGTCAGCTGCGTTTCCGTCGGCGTTATTAGCCGATTTTCGTTGTTCTATCGGCGATCCCGCGGGATTCGATACGCCGGGATTACGTCGGATTTTGCGACGCGATAAAAGTCGCGGAGGTCTCGGTTAGCGGATCGAAACCGGGAGGAACAGTTTATAAGACAGATCCGCGCGGCCGTAAAGCGAGCGACCATAAACTCGTGTACCCGCAGGCTCGTATACGCTTTATCGCCGCGCATCTGCATTCGGATATATACTAATGCCTAACATCTGCGAAATTTATGCCCGTCTTCGACGTTACAACTTGATTACCCCTGTAATCGCTTCACAGATTTCTCGATATTTCCTAAACACTATAAAAAGATACTGTATTCATCAATTTATTAAAAAAGAGCGTACATTCGTCAAAAATTCGCATGAAATGCCTTTGCCCAAAAAGAATCTTGAAACATACTTATTTTTTTCGTCTCTAGAGTGGTTTAAAATAGCAATAACTAAATAATCTGATCATTTTGCTACAGATTTCCCGATATTTCCTAAACACTATAAGAAGATACTGTATTAATTAATTTATTAAAAAAGAGCATTCCATTCGTCAAAAATTCGCACAAAATATCTTTGCCGAAAAAGAATCGTGAAACATACTTATTTTTTTCGTCTCTAGAGTGGTTTAAAATAGCAATAACTAAATAATCTGATCATTTTGCTACAGATTTCCCGATATTTCCTAAACAATATAAAAAGATACTGTATTCATTAATTTATTAAAAAAGAGCGTACATTCGTCAAAAATTCGCATAAAATATCTTTGCCGACAAAGAATCGTGAACTATACTTACTTTTTTCGTCTCTAAACTGGTTTAAAATAGCAATAACTAAATAATCTGATCATTTTGCTACAGATTTCTCGATATTTCCTAAACACTATAAAAAGAAACTATATTAATTAATTTATTGAAGAAGAGCATTCCATTCGTCAAAAATTCGCACAAAATATCTTTGCCGAAAAAGAATCGTGAAACATACTTATTTTTTTCGTCTCTAAACTGGTTTAAAATAGCAATAACTAAATAATCTGATCATTTTGCTACAGATTTCCCGATATTTCCTAAACACTATAAAAAGATACTCTATTAATTAATTTATTAAAAAAGAGCGTTCCATTCGTCAAAAATTCGCACAAAATATCTTTGCCGAAAAAGAATCGTGAAACATACTTATTTTTTTCGTCTCTAGAGTGGTTTAAAATAACAATAACTAAATAATCTGATCATTTTGCTACAGATTTTCCGATATTTCCTAAACAATATAAAAAGATACTGTATTCATCAACTTATTAAAAAAAAGCGTACATTCGTTAAAAATTCGCATGAAATGCCTTTGCCCAAAAAGAATCTTGAAACATACTTATTTTTTTCGTCTCTAGAGTGGTTTAAAATAGCAATAACTAAATAATCTGATCATTTTGCTACAGATTTCCCGATATTTCCTAAACACTATAAGAAGATACTGTATTAATTAATTTATTAAAAAAGAGCGTTCCATTCGTCAAAAATTCGCACAAAATATCTTTGCCGAAAAAGAATCGTGAAACATACTTATTTTTTTCGTCTCTAGAGTGGTTTAAAATAGCAATAACTAAATAATCTGATCATTTTGCTACAGATTTCCCGATATTTCCTAAACACTATAAAAAGATACTCTATTAATTAATTTATTAAAAAAGAGCGTTCCATTCGTTAAAAATTCGCACAAAATATCTTTGCCGAAAAAGAATCGTGAACTATACTTCTTTTTTTCGTCTCTAAACTGGTTTAAAATACCATTAACCATAAATAATCTGATCATTTTGCTACAGATTTTCCGATATTTCCTAAACACTATAAAAAGATACTCTATTCATCAATTTATTAAAAAATAGCGTACATTCGTCAAAAATTCGCACAAAATATCTTTGCCCAAAAAGAATCTTCAAACATACTTATTTTTTTCGTCTCCAGAGTGGTTTAAAATAGCAATAACTAAATAATCTGATTATTTTGCTACAGATTTTCCGATATTTCCTAAACAATATAAAAAGATACTGTATTCATCAATTTATTAAAAAAGAGCGTTCCATTCGTCAAAAATTCGCACAAAATATCTTTGCCGAAAAAGAATCTTGAAACATACTTATTTTTTTCGTGTCTAGAGTGGTTTAAAATAGCAATAACTAAATAATCTGATCATTTTGCTACAGATTTCTCGATATTTCCTAAACACTATAAAAAGATACTGTATTCATCAATTTATTAAAAAAAAGCGTACATTCGTTAAAAATTCGCATGAAATATCTTTGCCGAAAAAGAATCGTGAAACATACTTATTTTTTTCGTCTCTAAACTGGTTTAAAATACCATTAACCATAAATAATCTGATCATTTTGCTACAGATTTTCCGATATTTCCTAAACACTATAAAAAGAAACTATATTAATTAATTTATTAAAAAAGAGCGTTTCATTCGTTCAAAATTCGCACAAAATATCTTTGCCGAAAAAGAATCGTGAACTATACTTCTTTTTTTCGTCTCTAAACTGGTTTAAAATACCATTAACCATAAACAATCTGATCATTTTGATTCTATTTATTACTCTCGATCCATAAATGTTTCACATCCGAATGTCTGAACATTTCATCTGGGTTTGTGAAAATCGATGTTTCCGAGCGTCTCTTAAAATATTGTCTGCGTGGGGTCGATTACGAGATAAAACGTTAATTTGAGGTCGCGCCTCTCCGTCCTGCACTCCTTTCGACTCATGGAAACCGGCTGACGTTCGTTCTAAAATTAGATGCCGGCCTGATCTTTTGTAACGACTCTCGTCACCTCGAGGGCTCTAACGACACATGGAACTAGGATTTCTTTCTCCGGGCGTCCGCCGACGCGATCGAAACCGAGATCCTCCAGTCCGGGAATGCTCGTCGTCATTAGACAGCCAGTTACAACAAGTCGGAAAAAACGTCGAGGCTCGAATTAACTGGAACGCGACGGAATCACGACGTATTGAAAAACTCCCGGGTATATTAATTAATTCACTCCGGAGTTTGTTCGTCGTTTTCCACCCAGTTTCGTTCGCAAATCGCGAGTTTTACGCACTTATACAAAAATTAAATGTGCGTTTATTTCCAGTCGCATACAAAATGCGTATTATTCTGATCGACTGTCTGATTAGTATAACGTTTATAAAATATTGGGACAGAATTGAGGAGCAAAGGGGTGAAAGCCGTGAATCGTTGGCCGTGGAGCAGATTTAGTAATCCGCAGTGGGACGGGTCGTCGATCGGGAAAGAACGTCGGTTGGGGCGGAAGGGTGGCGAACAACGGGAAACGTTTTCACGACCGGATGCACCGCACGCTCCTGAGAATTGCTTTTCTAACAGATTAACCGCGTTTCAGTTACGGGGCCCGTAAAGTCGACGTGACGGATCGGAGTTCCGGACGAAGCCACGTGAAAAAGAGTAGAGAAAAAAAGGGAGAGAGAGAGAGAGAGAGACCGAGGGTGGGCGAGAGGCCGGCCCCTGGTAACGGAGAAACCGGAGAGCTCGATGGTCTCGGTAATTTAGTGAAGGAATTTAGTCGTCACACGTCACTAGCACGCCCCGGGGCGAACGAGAAACTTTCTTCTCGTGTAGCCGGTGAGTACGTCGAAAAGGACGTTTGATCGGTCTCCGGTACCTGTCGGCCCCCTTGTTTCCCGTGCACGTCGATACGTCGCGGATAACTTCCGTCGTAGAGCCCGCGAACGGGGGCCTCCTTCGTCCGCCTCCTCCTCCTCCGCCTCCTCCGCGGAACCTTACTTTCGCTCATATTTATGCGATCCTCCGTGGAACTTCGCCGCTCTCTCGCTCTCCTCGCCTCCCCGCCTCTTCTGTGCCGCACATATTGGATTTCCCGCTCCTTATTGCGGCCATTGTCAACGTTTCCTTCCACCTTACATGAGCCCCGGAGATTTTCACCGGAGAACGAACTTTACTCGTGTTATAGTTAAGCGCATGCTGTCGGTTATACGTTCAAAGGAAGTTACTCAATTTTTATGTTTTTATCCAAGAAACAACCTCGTGAAATTCCTACCTGTATAGAATTTCCCGTAATTACTTGAATTTTTGTATCAATGCCTTCGTGATTGTTCTTGCATAAAAGCTCGTAGAAGCTCGGAGCATCGAGAATAACGGTGGAACGTCCATAATGCGCGGGTGGCAAGCGGCGTGACCGAGGTAACTACAATCGTTTAAACTCGGTTATCAGTCGGTTTGTCCAGTCGTTACAGTTCCTCCCATCACTCGTTTCCCGTTTGTATAGAACGCAGCGTCCGCCATCCTCTGGTCACGAATCAATATCGTGTCGACCGTCGACCGCATTGTCGCGCGTCTTGCCGATCGCCGGCCGCCGAGTTTCGAGCTGACCGCGTTTCGTCGGGCTCGATCACGAGCCTGAATTATTGAAACGACCGCCGCAATTTTCTCCAATAACCAGCGACTGCTTTAGAAAATGTCTATTGTCCACGCTTGGGTCCGCCGCGACGTCGCCGAAGGTCACCGGAGAACGCGGCGAAGATGAACTTGCGCGCGTCTCGTTTGGAGAACGCATTTTTAATTCGCCTAATCAAAGCCGTGCCCTTTGCGCCGTTCGACTCGGCGACGGCGACGGCGACGGTTCGCGTCCATTTACGGCCGCCCCGGCGTTAACCATTAAAAGCTCCGTTTACTTTTGTGCCCGTTGAAAAACCGTCGGACTTTTAAACGGTGCCTGCTGGCGAGCTTTACGACCGGCCAGACACTTTCGCAAATTGAAATTCTACGATCCGTTTCGTTAGTAGCTTTTCAAACGTTCGGCGGCGGACGCCCGGCGTCGCGACGTCTGCGCCGCGATTTCATAAAACTAACTCCCCCTCCCGCTCTGCGTTCATTCTTTTATTACTCACGTTTATTCGGAATCTCACCTTGACCCCCCTTCCGGCCTTTTTCACGGCCCTCTAGATCTAATCGGGGATTTATTAAAACGTTCTGTTTGCGTGAACAGGGCGAATTTATAAAATTCTGAAGTAATTAAATCGTCGGGCCGCGTTGACGGTCGGGAAATTCCTACCGTAATCGTAGGATTCTCGCTGTGTGATTCATCTTTCAGGGTGACTTCTATTAAAATAGCAACATTGCAAATGGTAAGACTGTGTTATTTTATTGTCAAAATGGAAGTAATACGTGTTGTAGTTTATTAATGAGATGTTATGTTATTTTGAGATTTTGATTGTAGGATAATTTGAGATATTTAAATTGGAATTAAAGTGATTTTATTAATAAAATATTGGATCTTTTTCAAGCTTCGTCTTTAATTACTTCTGTTTCTTGTAAATTTCTGGAAATTCATTTATTGTTACCAAATCTGTAACTTTAACTTTATTTTCAGTTCAGATAAAATTACTCAATTCTATCATCCATTATAATTTCCTTCTTTCGTTCATTTATCAGTATAATAAATTAAACCTCTTAATACATGTAATAATAATTTCTTGAAATTCATTTATTGTTATCAAATCCTTCAAATTTACATTTAACTTAAACTTTATTATTACTTCAAATAAAATTACTCAATTCTATCATCCACTATAATTTCCTTTTCCGTTCATTTATCAGTATAACAAATTAAACCTCTTATAATACATATAATAATAATTATCAAACATTCTTACATCTTCCCTCCTTCTATTTTGAAGCGCCGAGGATTAAATAGAAAACTGTAACTCTTAAAACGAGGAGTTGGGGGACGCAATTAAGATTTTTTGCTCATTGTAGATTAAAAAGCATCGCCGCGAAAATATGCTGCGAAAGCTCGTTTAAAAACTCGCTTTGCTAATAATATTTCTGAAATTAGAATGCATCGCAAAATTGTGCCTCTCTCGCCGTCCCAGTCCGAGTTATTATAATTTGCTCCCGCAATGCGTTAACCGCCCTAAAGATAAAATATCTTCGGCCCCACGTGTCTCTCTCTCTTCCGGATCTCCTAGACTCATATTTCACACGTACGTCGCCGTCTGAGGCCGGTGACAATCTCCTTTAATGCCTCGCCCACTGTGCCGCGCATTATCCCACCTTGTGATCGATGAAAAATATCAAAATGTCTCTCCCAGGGGATGGCAATGTACTTTTGCATCGGGTGCACGCGTCCTCCAGGCGTATTCAACCTATCCTCGTCGCTACTTCCTATGTTGACCCCTTCCGGTATGATTTAATCATGAAATAATCAGTTAATTTTTACTTAAGAATAATTTGTTACATTTGATAATTCTTACATGTTCTTAACTAATATCCATTTTTACGTATTGTTAAATAATATCAAAAGCAGAAAATTAAAAAAAAATCAATGGTATTTATTATACAATGGCTTGAAATTTATTAATAAGTAATTAAACTTATACAATTCATGGCATGAAGAACCAATGACCAGCTAGACTCGCCATTTTAAAAGTGTTATCATTTTTAAACATCGAAATTACATTAGAATCTAGCATTAATACTGAGCTTTGAGAAATAAAGATTCCATAAATTTATTACTGGTTTTAAATTTTGTCCCCTTGATTCGACTGTCATTGAATCATTCGTAGAAATGAATCCTTTAGTCGCATAGAAATGAGACGTTACCGTTTCTAGCTTATGGCATCGATCGATTTGTATTTAAAGAATGGCACATCATCGTAGATTACGTCCACGCAATGCCATAAAACTTTGCGAGGAGCCAATTGAATATTTTCTCTAGATATGAGAAATTCCTGATTATCAACGCTTTATCAATATAACTGCTGGTCACGCTAAAAAAGTATTCCATTCCTTTTATTTTATTGCTATCGCTTTCTGTTATTATACAGTGACTCACGAAGATAACATTCTTCGTGTAAAACTGAAATACATATAATTATAATATAATTGTAGGATTATAGAAGACTTAGTTTAGTATAAAATATGTAAAAAGGATTTTTTGTTACAAAGTTTTTTTATTGGAGTCTCTAATAAAAAATGGAGAACGTTTATTGGTCTGGCAATAAGTATGTTATATGCCTAACAGAATGACCTTTTAATGAAACATGAAATTTTGCTAATTAATATTGAGTCACAAATAAATTCAAACTCTGAATAACTTTTTGTACTCTAGACTTTAGGGTAAGTCTCTGCTCTCAATAATATTTGTTACAAACCTTGGTGGGACTACGACTTTTTTTATTATAATAATAATTTTGATACTTGGAAGCTTTAAAAAATATAATAACAGTTTATTTATGAAAACGAGGATCGAGGCAAGTTTTCGCTCACGTAACATCCTAGAATTGAGGTAGGAACGTTTGAAAATAAAAAGAATCGTAACTTTTAACGATTTTCGAGGTCTAAAACTGAATTATTATACTATAAATAGCAAGATTTTTACATATTCCTCAGGCTTTTATGTTTTAACCGATTTTTATGAGAGTACATGCATATAACTTCTTTAAAATATATTATATTCCAAACGGGATGTTCCCAATTTTTAGACCCAAATACAAAAATTAAACAAACTTCATTTGTCAAAAATTAAACTGTTCCCAGCGATATTAAAAATGTTATTTTTTGTCAAAAGGTGTCCAGATTCTCTGGCAATAAATATCAAACCTAATTTGCCGAATAGAAACGGAACGAAACGTCGCCGTGAAGAATGACGCAAAAGTCATATTACCTTAATTAAAACCGTCGACTATAAATGCTCGTGGGATCCGGTCTGTTAATTTATTTGTCGACGGCATAGAAACCGAGCGACCAAGCGACGACGACGCGGCGGCGGGCGAACGCGAGAGCGTGCCGGCGTGTACGCGCGCGGCACGCAACCCGCCGAGCACGCATGATATCAGCTAACGATGCGATAGTAATTCGTTTCCTCTTTTTCGTTTCGCTCTCCGTTCGTGCAATCGTCCCGCAGATACCACGGCGAAGATAACGCGCGGCTATTCCCGTAATTGGGTCTGCGAGGGAATGCGACGCGACCTGGTTACGTTGCACGCGTTCCGCGTAGCGTCGCGACGCTGGCGTGCGGGCAAGGGTTCAAAGCGACGGAAGTAAAGTCGCCGAAAAAGGTTCGACTCTAATCTCGATCTCTGCCTGAAAGTTAGAACCTTCTGTCTTCGTTAGAACGTCGATTAAAATGAATTATTGCTGGAGTTATCGCGGTTTTTATAATTATCAATTTTCGCATCGACTAATACATAGTTATTACAACTGGTTTCTATGTATGATTATGTTTATCAGTTATCTAACAATTTTTATTGCTTCGTTTTTTTTTCTAGTTTAATTTCAATGATGAAATAATGATAAACGAACGTTATTGTTGTAAACGTGTAGATATGCTTGCAGGGGTATACCTTGAGACAGTCAAGTTTATGTACATACAGTGACGTCCATAAATATTCGGACACACTTAAAAACGGTATAAGTTCTTTAAAATGGAGCCAACTAACTTAATTTTTGGTGGGCTTTTAAAAGGCTTAGTTTACTGTGTAACAAATATACGCAGGAGCTGACTAAACTTCACTGTCCCTGATTGTACATCTAGTGCTGTGACTTGTTTCTCGTCTTTTTTTTTTTTGCTTCAGTGCTTTAAATAGAATTCCCAATATTTTTTGTGGAATTTCAATAAACCACCGAATTTTATCTAACAAATACCAGGCAGTCTATTTAGAACGCTGGAGACCTTCGATAAAGTCCAAAAAACGATTCGGGATGCCATGGGACAGTTTTTTAATCGTAGAACGAATACCTTACGAGTTATTCGACGGGTATTCGTCTGGTTACCAGAATTAATATAGCATATTGCCAGTGAACCATCGGTTCAACTAGGTCAATTAAAATGGTCAATCTTAAACTCGCTTCCAGCTCGTCCCATTTAAAACTCCGCATCACAACAGGTTTTTAAAAACCTTTAAAGGACACGCTCTGCCCGGATTTGGGTAGAAAATATTTTCCCACCTTTCGAAACTGATTGTGAGTAAATAGAAATCGCCGGAAATCAAACGTTTGCTGGATACACTCGGGATATTCGGTTACGCAATTAAACAGTCGATATTTTACACAACGACCGTTCGAACCCGTGAAAAATATCGCGTTTCAACATCCGCGTATAGCCGATGATTAAATCAAACCGAATCGGTACACACCTTTTCGCCGTCGCGATGCTTCGATCGGATAAACAATGAGCAACAGATCGACGAACATAAACGAATTTCCAACATCGCTGAAATCTGAGAACCTAAAGGGCCAAAGTATGACGCAAAGCGTGTCAAAAAAGCCCCTCAAAATGGCCCACTGACATCTGCAGAGCGAATGGTCCCCTTCGACGTGACGTCGTTTAGCTGCAGTGGAAATGGTCCTTAATGCGAGTGCACCCGAGATTAGGATGATCCCGAAAGAGTCGGTGAGGTTGAGTTTGCTAAAAAGGACCGCAAGCTCCTGTGACCTCCATAACGTCGACCGCGAAATCGTCGCGTTCCCCGCAAATCGACGGAGGCCACCGCGGCCTGTGATTCGTATTGGCTAATTATATGTGCCGCGAGGCTTTGTGTTCTATGAATAGCCCGCGACGAGGCGATACAGATAAATAAAGCTCTGCAGCCTTGCACCGTATTGACCGATTTATAGTGTCACCGCGAACACTCCTCATTTTCCTTGTTCCCTCTCTCATGGCTATTTTTAGAACCCACACTATGTTCCAATGCGAATCATTAATTCGCAGCTTGTTGCAGTTACATAATGGAATATTACGTGACGATAATATAATTCCTTTTGTCGGAATATCGTTTATTCAGCTTAGGACAATGATTTTTTACTCATTCTTTATTATATGAGCTTCCGATATTAAATGGGACGAGAAATTTTTAAAAATTCTAATAATAATAGAATAATAAATTCTAATAGTAATAAATCTGTGTGACTAATTTTCTCAATCAATCAAACCAAATTTTTTATGTTCGAAGATCAGTTGCAGAACTCAAGCATTAGAAAAGAGATAGATTTATTACTATTTAGATTTATTAGATAGATTTATACAGAGATTTATTAGATAGATTTATACATAGATTTATTACTATTTAGATTTATACACAGATTTATTAAATAGATTTATGCATAGATTTATTCATAAATTTATGAGATAGATTTATTCATAGATCTATTACTATTTTTTAATTCTGTCGTATAAGGGTGAATATTTTCCCCATAATGAAAATTGGTAAACGCGCAAGTTAATCAATTTTCGCTAACCGGAAATTTCAGCTCGGATATTTCGACTTGCCTAATTGTTCCGCGAGCAAAATCGGACGAAAATAGAAACGGTTCAGTTAATATTGTCAACGGTAAACATTTGCCCCGGCGGATCGATATATCGCCGCGGGGGATGCCCGATGTCGAATGCTTAGGAACGTAGTTCCCGAGTCCTTGGGAAATTCCCAAAAGATGTAACGTCGTGTAATTGACAATAAAACAGACGCCTACGAATTAATATTTCAACAACATATTACAAACGGAACAGACATTCTCAATTTTCTTTATGTATTACTGCTAATTTATATCAAATTTTAACAGACACAATCAAGTAAATAAAATCAGACTGCAGATTCTACGCACTTACTATAATATAATTTAATATGTTGTAAATATGATGCATGAAATTTTAAGTGCATACATTTTTTAATAGACTACCAATAATTAATTAGGAATTTTGCATACTTATTATCTAATGATTTCTTTATTATAAAATGATAATAATAAAAATAATAATGATAATAATGAATGATAAAATGATAATAATGATTCTTTTATTATAAAATTGAGCCTCTATTATAAATTATTGTGATTCTCTATCACATTATAAACTATTATGATTCTCTATTACATTATAAACTATTAATTATTATTACTATTCAAATATATAAATTATATTAATAATGAATACAGGAAGTTTTTCAAGATTTTTACCAAAAGTTTGAAACATATTATTATTATCCAAGTATATATACTTTACTAATATTACTTCATAATTTATAATAAACATATACTTTATAATTTAAAAATTGTACATATGTCTCAAACCTTTGACAGAAATGAATTAAAAAAACTTGATATACTCGTTATTTAAAGATAGTGATTAATTAGGTGAGACGAATAGGTACGCGAGTGGTAATTAGGATATTTACTTCTTTTATTATAAAATTGAGCCTCTATTATAAATTATTGTGATTCTCTGTCACATTATAAACTATTATGATTCTCTATTACATTATAAACTATTAATTATGATTATTATTACTATTCAAATATATAAATTATATTAATAATGAATACAGGAAGTTTTTCAAGATTTTTACCAAAATTTTGAAACATATTATTATCCAAGTATATATACTTTACTAATATTACTTCATAATTTATAATAAACATATACTTTATAATTTATAAATTATACACATGTCTCAAACCTTTGACAGAAATGAATTAAAAAAACTTGATATACTCGTTATTTAAAGATAGTGATTAATTAGGTGAGACGAATAGGTACGCGAATGGTAATTAGGATATTTACTTTGTAATTAGAGCAAACGTAGCTCGTTTACCTAAACCGGTAATCGTCTATCTACTTGGTCATTTAACAGGACCGACTGGCCTTACCAGGCGTCCGTTTGACCATTTAACAGACCGGACTGGCCTGGCTGTCGGCGAGCAATTTTGTGGTCGCCGTTTGTGTACACCGATAAGCTAGCTAATTCGGGTGTTTGATTCGCGGCCGGGAAACAGCCACTCCGCTTCGACGAACGAGGTGTTGAATAAAGCAGTTTCATTTAACACAACTCACTGCACTCTCGGATAAATGGCAACAGGCTGGCAACGATTTTCCTGGCCGATTCGATTCTCGGGTCGGAGATCTACTATTAAAAATTTTAATTTATTTGGATTTATTGTTTTGTTTAGAATTATTTTATAAGAGAATCATGACAGTTTATAATGTAATAGAGAATCATGGTAGTTTATAATGTAATAGAGGCTCATAATAGTTTATAATATAATAGAGAATCATAATAGTTTATTATGTAATAGAGAATTATATTATTTAACTACGACAGACTTTGAAATCGTACCACAGGGGTACCACACTATTTTGAGCCCTTATTGTTATATACTCTCTCCATGTCACAGGATCAAAATTTCTGAGCACATACCACCCACAATAGCCAAAGAATTAAAATTCAATTCCTTCCCTCCAAATTCCACGATACCAACATCTAAATCGAGTTTAACCGAACAGAAATTAGGCCGTTTACCTATTCTTATCTAAAAGAGGAAGAGAAAAATAGTGGGAGAGGAGGGAAGAAACTCGGTAGTTTACTCTGTAAACGAAGCGTTGATCGGGCGCGTCGCCAGGAGGTTCGCCGGAGGCCGTTTAACGGGGGGTTGTTCGCGTTGTTACTCAATCGTAACGGTAAACGTTGAACGAGAAAGTTGTCGCATAGCGGCGGTCGTTGCTGGCCGGATCGATGTTACTGCGGGTAAAACCGATCGACGGCCAAACAAGCCGACGACGACGCGGCGCGGCCCGACGGAGGCGCGACGACGCGGACTCCGCGGTCGCAGCCCTGCATAATTCATGCGACGTTGCGGGACAGTCCCGCGGAGTCCTCGCATTTCCTCCCGATATATACTATATATATATATATATATAAGAGCGTTTACGATCGTCAGGTGGCTCGTAAATATCCGCGCGACGCATCGCGTGCCAAAAACGAGCCGGCGCGCGGCCCGCGCCCGATTCCACGTACCGAACGATGATCGGCGGCCTGTGATATTTTTCCAATTGGATTAATGATGTTCTGGAGGTACAATCGGAGAGGAAAGTACATAAAATTCGAAATTCGTCAATATATTGGTAATGAACGCCATTTATGATGTGTATTTTGTATTAGAAATGTATTGATTCATTCCCAGAGCTTTTGTTTAACCCCTTGGGTAGATTTGACGTCTGAGACACGTCATTTTAGTTTTATTTTGTTGTTATTAATTTATTTTTGTTTTGCAATTCCAATTATTTGAAGACATCTTAATACTACATATTTCACCAATATTTTAGAAATAAATAAATTCTTACGTAAAATGTACTGCTTTTACATACTACTCCAAGCAACCAAAAATTATATCCATTCTACATGCAAATATTTTCTCAAATAAATCCGCACCCAAAGGGTTAATTAGTGAATTGTTTCTTATTAAGCTTGTTAATCAAGTTTTCTTAATATTAGAACAAATTCTAAGTGACTTCCCTCTGATTTCAACTTGAAGAAAATAAATTGTCGATGTTGAATATAGACAATTACACAATAAAAAGATAAAAATAAATATTTAAATAAATCAAAAATATTATACTTCAGAAAGCAATATTTATAATTACTATTGAAAATAAACACCTGAAATTTGTATAAAATTATGTTCTGTTAATAAGTCTCTCTATTCAGTGAACATTAATAAATTTAGTATTATATATTAATTAATTACATAGTTTTTACTATATATAAAAACAAATTGGAGTTTGTGGCAACGTTTCTTCGAGGTTTAAATAGAATTTCAAGTGGAATTTTATGAATTGTCCATAAGAAGACGTGTTCAAATGTGCAAACTTTAAATGAAAGGCGTTAGTGCGATTTACGATGTAATCAGAGAAACCTAGATGGAAAGGCAAATTTATTAAAGAAAAAACATCTTAATTGGATGGTACAACGTTGAAATAATGGCAAAAATAACAAGAAAGTCTGATCAGAAAATATAGACATTCAAATTTTGATGAATTATTCATTTATTATCAATCTATCAATACGATATATTCTTTTTACTTCAATTTATTTCTATAATACTTTTTATGTACGAAACGTCACGATAACCCTTATCCTCATAAGAATCATACGAGATGTTGGCTTTTTCAAACTATATTTTCTCGTAAAAACTTCTGGAAAAAAAATATTGAAAAAATTCATCTATATTCCTTATATATTACTATAAAAGAACATAGTAAAATTTCAATCGATTCATTTATTTCTTCAATAACTCCCGAACCTCCTTAAACAGGAATTTCTCCAATTGAATTAAACAGG
>SMSR01014482.1:0-10610 GCA_019453355.1 Ceratina japonica | reverse complement strand
AATTGCAGACTTTTATACACATAAATTCCCATATTTTAAGTTCTATAATAAAAACAATGAATATTACGTTTATATCTAACGACGTGCTTCACTCACGTCCATAAAACAACTCACGATTACTTTCCTTTGCAATTACCTATGCTTTTTACTACACGTTTCGATAACCCATCGCAGTAACATGAAACAGACAGATTTGACAAATATACATATATACATACTTACGTACACTCGCTTTTGACTCTCACTGTGCAATGCCTCTTTTTACTTTCACCCGTTACGGTGACGCAAACAACGTACTTATTTTCTGTCGAGAGAAGAAGAGGAAGAAGAATTCGTCCGAGCGATCGCCGCACCAGGAACTCGTTTTCTACTATCCTACGATGATCCCCGGGTTTCCGGGATGAGTGGGTCAACGGAATGACCATTGTTCAATCAAATATACCATAAAATATTTCTTCCATTCACTTGATTTCTCGTTTTTTATTTATTGCGACATTTATTGCAAGTCTGAGTAATAATTATTGCAAAAACTTCTATCTTAGTAGTAATTTTATTATTATTAGTAGTAATTTTATTAATAGTAAGTTTATTATTTGATTAAACACGATTTCTCTAAAATCTTTAAAATGTTTTTTAATTGCTGTTCCCCATTTTTATTTGCGTTCGGCAAACAGGCATAAAATTCTGCCAAACTATTTCCTCACCTGTGGCTCTTATCTTATCTTCTTCTTGCGCAATTTGTCAAACACGTTTCTCCTCGAGTTAAAAGGTAAACGAGACGACAGTCATAAAGCAAGAGAACGTCCAAAACGAAGTGTGCCGTGACAAAAGGACGTAGTCCTCGATTCTCTGATTATAAGATTAAAGAGAAAAAGTAGAAGCAGAATCCGTCGGGTCACAATAGGATTCCGATAGTCGCAATTATATCGGCGTCACGCGAGATAATTAAACTCTCTTTTTCTCTCTCTCTCTCTCTCTCCCTCTTCTCTCTGTAGCCACTTCTAATCGGACGTTCCGCTGATTTCTAGAGCAGCTCGCATACCCATCGTATTTTCTCTCTGATCTCTCACCGATATCCGTTGGAACCAATTTTCCGGAAACCGGAGAAAAAGGGAAACAAAGTCGCGTGACCGGAGTTAACGAGCCACGAAACCGACTTCTCTCTTGTCGGCAAGATATTGAAAAGCTGACTCCGATGCACGCGAGTCACCTACTTCTCTTTATTCTTTATTTTCTTTACTAAATCTTCGTGTATTTCGGTACTACGTTCTTTCAATTTCTAATTATTTTGGCAAGCTAGATTATGGCAATTAATTTAATCAGGTAATAAATGTGATAAATATCTGGTCAGAAAATCTGAACCCTTCTTTTAAACGTTCTCAGTATAAATAATAAAGAAGTAAAGATCTTTATAATGTAAATGAGTGGTTTAATTTGAGAATTTTGACTTTCATTATGGTCTTGTTACATATTCCACGAAAACGATAAGGATCGACTGAAGTGGTTAACGCGATACGTTCCAAATCTTCGGTTTTAATCTAATCTCTACTTTGAGCATTTCAACACTTTGGTATAATCTCACTTACGAATCTCTTAAAAATTCAAACAATTCAGTACAACCTCAACCTTAACATTCGAACTATCTTTTATTTTATTTGGAGGGAAAAATTGCATACATGTATAAAACCAAATATATAATTCCAGTGTTAAGAATCTTAAAGTTTTATACTTATTACATATTTAAAGTTTTATACTTATTACATTTTTAAAGTTTCACACTTTTAAGGTTTTATACTTATTAGATATTTAACTTACGAGAGATGATTGCGTTACAGGAGAACGATGGGTGCAGCAAGGTCGTGCCAATGGTTGCTCGTCGGAATAGTCCTCGCGATCTCGAACCGTGCCACGAGTCAGCAAGAGCCAGGACCGAGCCTAAGGAAATTCGATTCAGCGCTCAGTCCCGTGTACATCGAGACACGAAGTGCGAACAGTAGTCGAACCGATTTTCCATTGAACTCGATTCGGAGACGTCGATACGTTCGATTTCCAACCGGTCCAGCCGGCTACATGTTCGAGGGTGGTGGCCCACCTATCGGAAGAAACATCGCAGGCCCGCCCAATGTACGGTACCCTAGTTGGAGGCAGCATAAGGCCCTGTGGAGGAGTCCCATGGCTGATTTTAATACGAGGCCCGTGATGGGCCATCGCACCCCGCGATTGATATTCCGTGATAACGATTTTCCACCCCCAGTGGCCGGCAGCGCGGCCTCCTTCTTCCAGCAGTCCAACCATTTGCCGGATTTTGAAGACGAGATCAGAGGTAACAGGGTTTATGTAACAGAAAATGTAACCCATTTATTATTTATTATTATTTTTGTAACCCAAAGTCTGATTTAATCAAGTTTTCTTTAATTCGATTTCACGGTAATTGCCTCCTCATATGAATTTCTTCATTTAAAACCATCCGAAATGAGAATCCTTTATCAATTCTTTTAAAATTAATAGAAATTGTAAAACTATTAAATTTTTTAGTTAGAATTATTACCTTTGAATGAAGAATTGCATATAAAAAAGTATTTGATGGTTAAACACTTGAAAATTAAAATGCACTGGTTAAAAAAACAACCGTTTCGAAGCTAGAAAAATTCTTTTCTAATCATCAATTATTATCGAGTGCATCTTATCAAAGCACTTAAAAAGTAAAGTGCACTGGCTCAAAAAACAACCGTTTCGAAGCTAGAAAAATTCTTTTTTAACCAATTATTATCGAGTGCATTTTATCAACTTCTTAATTATAAATAATTCTCGTAATAATTTTTCCTTAAATGACGGAACCATTGTTTCAGATCATCGAAAGCAGGCGCTCGACGACTACCCCAGGTTAGAATCAGGTACGTACCCGACCATCACCAAAACTGTGACATACCTACCAACGAAATCGCGGCTGTTGAAAGCTCTCGCGCAACTCTTCCGCCAATCCCAAATACCGTTCGCCTCGCGTTTCAATTTCGCTGCCAGAATCGTAAGGACGTAATTAGGAATTTAGACAGACGGGCGCAATATCCTAACAGCGTCGGGTGTCGCAACGATTATTATGCCACGGTTTCTGCCATCCGCGTTGCGAGACACCCGTTCCTTCCGGTTGCCTTTACGATCCCGCGACACACTCTAACACCGTTTGCCAATATTCTCTCTCTTGCTAATAATTAATCCCTCCACAATTATTAACTTTTTTCTCTCTATTCAACATAATTACTAAGCTCCTAATTTAATCGAACTTAGAATTATCGATGAACGATTGAGTAAGAATTTCATTTATTAAAAAATTTCTAATCTGATTTCCTAAAAAGTATTCTGAAGCTAGGCTTGGAGTAATCAGACCTAATTTTCTGAAGAGTTCTTATTTTTTTACGAATTTTGAGGACGAATTTCGGGCACCGTTTCTGAAGAGTGGAGCGGAGGGTGGGTGGTTGGGTCGTGATGGACAAGAACAGTTTGGCATGTGTGTCTGTGCAGAACCGCGTCAGGAAAGTAGACCGCTGTGGAAGGGTGACGATACGTTGTGCGGTGACGGACGAAGCTGCGAATTTTTTCTTATGTGCTGGATGTCCGCTGGCCTACTGGACGGCAGTTGCGGCGGCATCATGTTCGCTTGTTGTCAGCGACGCGAGCCGAAAGGCAGCCACGATTTTAACCTGATCGAGGCGCCTAGAGATCAGTCTCAGCCGCTTCCGTTGGACACTTATACTACGGACACAGCCAATGACGACCGTAAGTCCTCTTCCTAATCAAGCATGACCGTCCGATTTGCATGATTTTTCTTAAACGGACCACAGACGTCCTCCTTCTCCTCTCATCGTCCATCTTTCATTATTTTTTTAAATCCGTTCCTAAATGTCTCAATTTTTTGTTCATGTCAAGGTTTTTCTATTTACTAGCTTTTATTTTTTATGTGTTATTTTATATGTAATTGCAAGTGAGTAGAAATTCTTAAATGAACAGAAATTGGGACAATTACTGTACTTTTTCTTTGAGTCAATTTTAAACTCAAAACTCTGGACAGTTCTTTATTTTCTAATCGGGGACAAGACTTTTTATATGGAACTTCTACAATTTAGTTTTTTAATTGGTATTAAGGATGTTCTGGAGATATTTGCACATTTTAACACGTCCTCTTATGGACAATTCATAATATAGTAAAAACTACGTTTTGTTAACGTTTCAAGAATTGCTGAACGTTTTTATATACCTCCAGAACATTCTTAAAAGGGTTAAAGACTAAAACAGCTCTCATTCACGAAGATTAAATTGAACCGTCTAAAAAAAGGCTAAAACGATTAAAAAAATATATTCAGTCACCCTTGACCATCGCGTCTTATTAAATAATAAAATAATTAATAAGGCCCCCTGAACCATCAAACTCTAAATAAAAACTTTTGTCTACCCACAAGTTAGGCAGTAAAGGACTATCCCAAGTTCTAGTATACACCCCACACTCTTGCTCTCCCTAGTCCATTATTTTCTTTGATCATCTCATAAAAACCTCGATACTTTTTCATCCCCTCTCTTCCTATTTTCTCTTTCTACTAATTGGCCACCTCTCCCGCAAGCATTGTACGGCCGATTTCTTCCGCATGTCGAAACGAACGTTTCCTGCTTGCAAATTAACACGGGCTCCTTGGCACTTGCACTTTCCTCGGCATGCCGCCGCATGCGCGTCTTCACTTTCTCCGCCAGCACGACGATGAAAACAGTCCGCCATCCTAATTCGCGTCCCGTCCACGTGCATGCAATTCAACCCGCTTCCTATTGCAACGTCCGGTTAATTCGTTTGAGCCGATCTCGCGTGGCTCGCCGCGATAACAGCGGGAGAGAATCCGTTCCGCGGCCGGCGGCTACGTCACGCGAGTCCTCCTTCCGGTCCCCAGCATCCTCGAACCAGTTCTCGGCGTCTCTCGGTGGCCGAAACGGAATTGGCCGCTCTCGCCGAAAGTCGAAATGGAGCCAAGAGGACGGGACGAAATCGAATATGCAGCAGAGTTTGACAAATTGTTACTGAATTACTCCAAGTCTAATTCGGTGATACTATGCGATTTCTAATTAAGAGTATATGTGTTATAATTGTAAACGAGAGACAAGACACCTTCGTGTGAATCTACTGAGCTACTAACTATTATTTACTTCGACTGCTCGTGACACGCTGAATGTTAGTCGAGAGTTTTCGATTAACGTTGTACGATTAGTCGTTGCAATTCCAGGCTGCGGGATTCCCGCATCGAAGCAGACCGCGCAGAGGAGAATCGTCGGCGGGGACGACGCGGGATTCGGCAGCTTCCCATGGCAGGTCAGATTCTTTCAGACGAAATCGAGAAAAGGAATCGTGTCGGGTTCGACGCGATTCACGTCGTTTTCATTATATTAGGCGAATTTAAATAGAGGAAATTTTCTGATTTGCTTTTTTCAGGCGTATATACGGATCGGGTCCAGCAGATGCGGAGGCACGCTTGTTAATCGATTTCATGTAGTTACTGCAGGCCATTGCGTAGCCAAGTGAGTATAAAGTAGAATACAGATCGATATTCTTTTTTTATACTCTTTGTGACCTTGTTGTCTGTTTTACGATTGTAGGAGATAGAAGAAAATTTTTTAATTTACGAATCTTCAGGTTCTGAGACCTCAATATAGTTAGCAGCAAAAAAAAATTAGTTTTAATTGAAAACTATTTACATAATTCGGGAATACAGATCGATATTCTTTTTTTATACTCTTTGTGACCTTGTCGTCTGTTTTACGATTGTAGGAGATAGAAGAAAATTTTTTAATTTACGGATATTCAGGTTCTGAGACCTCAATATAGTTAGGAGCAAAAAAAATTAGTTTTAATTGAAAACTATTTATATAATTCGGGAATACAGATCGATATTCTTTTTTTATACTCTTTGTGACCTTGTTGTCTGTTTTATGATCGTAGAGTAGAAGAGAATTTTTTAATTTACGAATCTTCAGGTTCTGAGACATCAATATAGTTAGCAGCAAAAAAACTTATTTTTAATTGATTACTATTTATGTCATTTGGGAATCATTGGGGAAAATTTAGGAAAGGCATTTTACAATTTGGGAAACTAGTTTTTTTTTTTAACTAATTATTATTTATTGCTCGTATAGATAGCAGTCAATTGTTATAAAAATATCATAAAGATCATTAATCGATAGGAAATAATTTGGGCAATTCAAAAAAATTAGTTTTATAATTTGGGAAAATTTAATTATATTTTTTGTATAATTCTTTCTATAGATGGCAACAAACAATAATTAATTATAAAAAAACTATAGTTTCCCAAATCGTAAAATGCCTTTTCTAAATTTTCCTAAATGATTCCCAAATTATATAAATAGTTTTCAATTAAAAATAATTTTTTTTGCTGCTAACTATATGGAGGTGGTTCTGAAATCTAATATACACAAAATAGATTTCCCAATTTTACAAATTTTCTAAAAATATTTTTAAGCTCTTGAAAAGATAACAAAAATCGTAATATTTATTGACTAACTAATATCTTTTACAGGGCGACTGCTCGCCAGGTCCAAGTAACATTAGGAGACTACGTGGTGAACTCCGCCAGTGAATCACTGCCAGCGTACACTTTCGGCGTTCGGGAGATTCGCGTTCATCCCTACTTCAAATTCACCCCCCAAGCTGACAGGTACGACAAACTTCTTAACAGGACGCTCTAACTTATTGAACCTTGCAATTGTTATTCGATTTTTAGGTTTGACGTGGCTGTCCTCCGCTTGGACAGGCCGGTTCATTACATGCCTCATATAGCTCCGATCTGTCTACCTGAGAAGAACGAGGATTTCCTTGGACAATACGGCTGGGCTGCTGGATGGGGCGCCTTGCAGGCCGGTAAGTAAGCTTACTGTTATAATTATATTATTTTATAATTATATTATTGTTGTAATAATGGTAAAGAGACTATTAAGGATCGGTCTGATAAAAATTTGACAGGGTCAAGGCTGCGGCCGAAGACACTCCAAGCGGTGGACGTGCCTGTGATAGACAATCGGGTCTGCGAGAGATGGCATCGATCCAACGGAATCAACGTCGTGATCTACGACGAGATGATGTGCGCCGGTTACCGCGGCGGTGGCAAGGACTCCTGCCAAGTGAGTATCTACACACGATTCAATCATTTCTACAGAAAAATCAATTGTATTATTATAAAAAGTAAATAATTGAAAAGTCTACAGTGACGTCCATAAATATTCGTACACATTTCGAATCGGTATTCAATTTTTAGTATTAGATTAAAGAACTTTATCTTCTGTGGAATTTTAAAGAGCTTAATTTACCATAGAATGTCTAACAAAAAATTAAAAAAACTTGGTATTCATTGAAATCGCGAGGAAAATAATAAAGGACATGGTTTTTAACTTAGGAATAAGTTCTTTAAAATGGAGCTAACTAACTTAATTTTTTGTAGGCTTTTAAAAGGCTTAGTTTACTATGTAATGTGTAACAAACAGTTAAAATAAATTACTATTCGCTCTACATCTACATAATCTACAAACGGGATGTTTGAAATTTTTGCTAGAGCCTCCAACAAAAAAGTTAAACATCTTTTCTTCTTTCTTCGCGATTTCAATGAATACCAAGTTCTTTTAATTTTTTGTTAGACATTCTATAGTAAATTAAGCTCTCTAAAATTGCACAAAAGATAAAGTTATTTGATCCAATACTAAAAGTTTTATACCGTTTCGAAATGTGTACGAATATTTATGGACGTCACTGTAGACTTTTCAATTATTTACTTTTTATAATAATACAATTTGTGTACNTAATATCTTTTACAGGGCGACTGCTCGCCAGGTCCAAGTAACATTAGGAGACTACGTGGTGAACTCCGCCAGTGAATCACTGCCAGCGTACACTTTCGGCGTTCGGGAGATTCGCGTTCATCCCTACTTCAAATTCACCCCCCAAGCTGACAGGTACGACAAACTTCTTAACAGGACGCTCTAACTTATTGAACCTTGCAATTGTTATTCGATTTTTAGGTTTGACGTGGCTGTCCTCCGCTTGGACAGGCCGGTTCATTACATGCCTCATATAGCTCCGATCTGTCTACCTGAGAAGAACGAGGATTTCCTTGGACAATACGGCTGGGCTGCTGGATGGGGCGCCTTGCAGGCCGGTAAGTAAGCTTACTGTTATAATTATATTATTTTATAATTATATTATTGTTGTAATAATGGTAAAGAGACTATTAAGGATCGGTCTGATAAAAATTTGACAGGGTCAAGGCTGCGGCCGAAGACACTCCAAGCGGTGGACGTGCCTGTGATAGACAATCGGGTCTGCGAGAGATGGCATCGATCCAACGGAATCAACGTCGTGATCTACGACGAGATGATGTGCGCCGGTTACCGCGGCGGTGGCAAGGACTCCTGCCAAGTGAGTATCTACACACGATTCAATCATTTCTACAGAAAAATCAATTGTATTATTATAAAAAGTAAATAATTGAAAAGTCTACAGTGACGTCCATAAATATTCGTACACATTTCGAATCGGTATTCAATTTTTAGTATTAGATTAAAGAACTTTATCTTCTGTGGAATTTTAAAGAGCTTAATTTACCATAGAATGTCTAACAAAAAATTAAAAAAACTTGGTATTCATTGAAATCGCGAGGAAAATAATAAAGGACATGGTTTTTAACTTAGGAATAAGTTCTTTAAAATGGAGCTAACTAACTTAATTTTTTGTAGGCTTTTAAAAGGCTTAGTTTACTATGTAATGTGTAACAAACAGTTAAAATAAATTACTATTCGCTCTACATCTACATAATCTACAAACGGGATGTTTGAAATTTTTGCTAGAGCCTCCAACAAAAAAGTTAAACATCTTTTCTTCTTTCTTCGCGATTTCAATGAATACCAAGTTCTTTTAATTTTTTGTTAGACATTCTATAGTAAATTAAGCTCTCTAAAATTGCACAAAAGATAAAGTTATTTGATCCAATACTAAAAGTTTTATACCGTTTCGAAATGTGTACGAATATTTATGGACGTCACTGTAGACTTTTCAATTATTTACTTTTTATAATAATACAATTTGTGTACAATTATAATAATACAATAATGTGTACGAATATTTATGGACGTCACATGTATAATTAAGTTACACAGAATTTATAATACACGAGCCAACAAATTTGTTAAAATAATTGCAGGGCGACAGCGGTGGACCATTGATGCTGGAGAAAACAGGAAGATGGTACCTAATCGGCATCGTGTCAGCTGGCTACTCCTGTGCGCAACCGGGCCAACCAGGAATCTACCACCGCGTGGCCAAGACCGTCGACTGGATAACGTACGTGATCAATTCCTAGCCGGGAGTCAACTAATTGACGGTGAAACAAAAAGAGAAAGAAACTTTGCATGAAACAAAGTTTACCGAACGATGATCTGACAATTGAACGAAAACTGTGCAATCGTGAAAAGTGATATGAAATCAGGGACAGAGTTACGATTGGAAGAGTCTGAACAGTCGCCGAGCGTGTTGATTTTTTAGTGCAATTATATATTTTTCTAACGAGGGAGGATTGTAACGTTCGACTCTGCGTACGTGGAACGCGACGAGAAACACGAATTTTGTTTCGTACGTGAAGTGCGTGTGATATTCGTCCTAATAAACGTTTCACTTCTATTTTGAAAATTTCTTACCGTTCCAAACGAAATCCCCTTAGGAACATCGTCGCCGACGGCGGGAGACGGGTAGGAAAGAAGAACGCGTTTACATTAAAAACATACTTTGTTATTCGACAACCGCTATAATTCAACGCAAGCTTAGCGTCACGAATAGTAGAACAACGCGCTTAAATAAGTAATGTGTTCTTCCTCACTGCGTAATATAATAAGTACACATTTATTTCTCATCTTATTAATATATCTGTTAACAATTAAGTATCCGGCGAGCGTCGAACGTGTCTCGAGGGCTCGATGCTCTTATTTAAGTATCATTTGGGTTGAACTATAGTTACATGTCCGAATTCTTCACACCAGAAACAGAAAACGCGGCCTACAATAATATACATATATATATATACCTCATTTTTTTCTCGCGGCGGAATTACCTCCATCGGCGCTCGTCAACGAGCGTTTCCGGTTCAATGCGAACGAAACTGGACTAGATAAATAATTAAAAACCGGAACTAATCAAATTCTCTCTAATCCCTAATTGATAAAGTACACTCTGCATTCCTGTTCCGTTTCGCTTTGAGTAATAGGTACGAGCTCGCAGTGAACGAAGGAAAAACGATCAAATAAAACAATTAAAATAATAATAATAATAATATACATATATATATAGAATATGCCTCTAATTATATACTTCGATTCGCCTGCGTCAAGGTTCATTACCAGAGGCAGACGTGTTAAACCTGTGATAAATAAACACTAATGTAACAATAATACTTTCTCGAGAGAGGGTTGTGGTACGATCGAATACTAGTAAAAGGGAGAAGGACGAAGAAATACCGGGTCAAAAGGGACCCGTTTCCGCAATTACGGCTGTAAGTGACGATGCTTCCCCGGGCATCGTT
>SMSR01014480.1:0-10106 GCA_019453355.1 Ceratina japonica | reverse complement strand
TAGCCATTAAGAAGGGACACAAAAATGTTGTACAAGTCCTTTTAGACAACGGCGCCGATGTCAATTTGGCAAATGAACGTGGCACAACGCCGCTTCACGCAGCTGCGCTGATAGGATCAGAAGAGATGTGCAAGTTGCTGGTCGAGAAAGTAGCTGACGTGAATGTCACAGACGATTGTGGGCATTCCGCGCTGCATATAGCCATTGGTAACGGACATCCTAATGTTGCAGAAATCTTAATAAAACATGGTGCTCATTGCAAGTTAGAAACTCTATACGGCCAGACACCGCTTCATTTCGGTGCGCTAAAAGGAATGAATGACATCTGCAGTTTGCTAATCGAGAAAGGAGCTGATGTGAATGCCCAGGACAGAGGGGGATGCACGCCGCTGCATCTGGCCATTAAGGGCAGACACCTAAATGTTATACTAATGTTATTAGACAATCGTGCCGATGTCAACTTAAAAACGGAACTCGGCGAAACACCGCTTCATTTTGGTGCGACAGAAAAAATAAAAGTAATCTGTAGTTGGTTAATAAAAAAAGGAGCTGACGTGAATGCCAAATCCAAAATTGGACACACGCCGTTGCACGAAGCCATTAATGAAGGATGCAAATATGTGGCAAAGTTGTTATTAAAGCATGGAGCCGATGCAAACTTGAGAACTGAAGATGGCATGACGTCGCTTCACTTGGCTGCGCGAGTAGGATCAGAAGAACTTTGCATCTTGCTAGTCGAGATAATAGCTGACTTGAACGTCAAAGACAAAGATGGACTCACGCCACTGCATACAGCCATTGAAATGGAACACGCTGATGTCGCAAAATTCTTATTAGAACATGGTGCCGATATCAACTTAAAAACTGGGAACGGCGAGACAGCGCTTCAACTCTCAGCGCGAAAAGGACTAAAAGAGATCGTCATGTTGCTAGTCAAGAGAAACACTCATGTGAATTCCAGGGACAATCTTGGGTACACGCCGCTGCACAGAGGCCTTCAGCAGGAAGACATGGATATCGTAAAAATCTTATTAGAACATGGTGCCAATGTCAACTCGAAAAGTGAATCTCGCGTGACGCCGCTTCACATGGCTGCGCAAGTAGGAGCAAAAGAACTTTGCGCGCTGCTAATCAAGCGAGGAGCTGACGTGAATGCCAGAAGCAAACATCTATGGACGGCGCTGCATCACGCCATTGGACAGGAACACACTGACGTCGCAAAGCTCTTAATAGAGCACGGTGCCTATATCAACTCAAGAACTACATACGAGGAGACACCGCTTCATATGAGTGCGATGCACGGACTAGGAGAAATCTGCAGGCTGCTAATCAAAAATGGGGCCGATGTGAATGCTAAAGCCAATATTTACACGGCGCTGCATTTAGCCATTAACGCAGGACACACACATATCGTAGAAATGTTGTTAGAAGATGTAAACTTGAAAATTGAAGGTGGCAGGACGCTGTTTCACATGGCTGCGCAGGTAGGAACAAACCATCCTGACATGTTGTCATATCTACTTAAGAGAGTAGACGACTTGGATGCCAAAGACAAAGATGGGAAGACCGCGCTGCATATAGCCACTACGGAGGGCCGCACAAACGTCGCACAATTCTTATTAGAACATGGTGCCGACGTCGACTTAAAATCTCGATCCGGCGACACAGCGCTTCATTATAGTGCGCGAGAAGGAATAGAGGAAATCAGCATGTTGCTGATCAAGAAAAAAGCCGATGTGAATGCCCGAGACAATCATGGATTCACGCCGCTGCACAAAGCCATTCGGATGAGCCGCACGGATATGGTAAAGATTCTCTTAGACCATGGAGCCGATGTCAACGCAGAAACTGACAGCCGCGACACAGCGCTTCATCTCGCTCAATATAGTGAAGTAGAAGAAATTCGATCGATGATATCCTCGCAATTAAAACTTTAACGGCCCTGCATCTTGAACCTAGACATGGAGAAATACGTACCTTGGAGGTTCTCTTTATTTCGTCGACATCGATTCCATAGATAAGAAAGACTGCACGTCATCTCTTGCATCCATAGCCGGAGACATCGAAATCGTTTTGATTCCCATAGATAACGGTTTCGACGTAAAATATGATAATAAATATTTGTTCAAACATATTTGTTATAACATTATAGATGTAACAGAACATAGAATAATGTAAAACTTATCACTTACTGCTTTTATACTCGTTCATTAATATTTTTATGCTAATAAATAGTCATTACGCACTTTATTTTCAATGTTTTTTATCTTCCCTTTTCACCCTCTAGCTTCACTTCGTAGACGTTCTATGTTTTACGCACTTCTCCGTGATATCAATTGTTTTTATTGACTGAGAATATTCTGCTTTCAACAGCTGTCCTTCTGTCATCTTCTGACGAGTATTTCAGAAATTAAACAATTGAATTTAGTGAAAACATTTTCCCTGTATTGAAATTATATCTCACGCGTAGCGCTCGGGTTTTTGGAAGTATTGATTGCATCTGCATCAATCTCAAGTGCTTTTGCATAAAATTAAGCACTCTAGCCGAAGTATAAGTAATTCTTAGTTGTATTAGCGGTTACGAAGTAAATTCAACGAGAGGAAGCACAGCAAAGTATTCATAATCTTACCATTTAACTTGGTCTCTGATTAGTTAAACTGCTACTATTTATAACTAAGACTACTTACAAAAATCGTATGTATTTTGCAAATGCTTTGGAGCTAAATTAAGTAATTGAATAACAATATTGTAACTGCACGACTTTAATACAGCATTATTGAAATTCGGTAATAATTAATTTACTTGTCTTAATTTACAAAAGAATTTACATAATCTATTCGTTACTTTTCTCTATCTTATCTTTTGTTATTTCAAATACGAGAATAGCAGATTCTTTCTACACCAATCAAAGGTAATCACGAAAATCATTGTGATTGGGAACACACGTGACCCAGTTACCAGTGATTCGAAAGTAAATAGCAGTTGTTATAGCTGTCACTACCGTCCATGTCTATTGTGTAACGAACGTTATTACATAACCGTAGCTATAATAAAACTTCGTAAGTAAAATAATATTGTTAGTAATTTAACATATGCTTGGAAATTATTAAAATTAGTAGTAATATATAAGAAAAAGTCAGTTATAAAAGAGTTAGTTATAAAGAAGTAAGAGAAATCACATGGTTGTACTTTTAGGTCATTAAGACAAGAGAGAAACGGGCCGCTGTTTTGCGTCTCACCATTATCAATCAGATTTAATAAAGAACAAAACCGAGGCATATACATATTGCCTTCAGGCCGCTATACATAGTGCTTCTCAATATATCGACTTTGTTTATGAGAAAAAATGTCGGCCACGCTTGAGATGAGCAGTAATATGTTCAGTGAATTGGTCTCTGCTGTCTGTGAAGGGAATTTAAACAGAGTTCGAGATTTAATTAGTGATAATTCTCTACGGGAACCCCTAGCGTCCGACAAAGGATATTTTTTACTATGTAACACAATCAACAGTGAGCAAAGTGAAATTGCTAAACTGCTTATAAACGCAGGCGCTAGCGTTAACCATTCACAGAAGTCTCGAAATTCTCTTATGAGCACGCCACTCCACTTCGCTGTGCTGACTCGCAATACAGAAATTATTGAAATGCTCATTGCCAAAGGTGCTGACGTGAATGCCAGAGACGAGAAAGCACTCTCGGCGCTGTACATAGCCTGTGAGAAGGGATACGCAGATATCGTAAGAATCTTATTAAATCGTGGTGCCGATGTCAACTTGAATATTAATATCGACGACACGGTATTTGAGTTCGATGCGGAAGCAGGGAAAGAACAAACCTGCTGGTACCCAAGAAAAAAAGGAGCTGATAGGAGTGCCAAGAACAATCCTGGACTGACGCCGCTGCACATAGCCGTCGAGAAGGAACACACAGAGATCGTGAAAATCTTATTAGAATATGATGCCAATGTCAACTTGAAAACTACACATGGCATGACGCCGCTTCACTTCGCTACTGAAGGAACAGAAGAACTTTTCAGGTTGCTAGTCAAAGGAGGAGCCGACTTGAATATCCAAGACATATATGGATCCGCGCCACTGCATCAAGCCATTCTGGAGGGAAACAAAAATTTCGTACAAATCCTCTTAGATCATAGTGCCGATGTCAACTCGAAGACTAATAACTGGGTGACGGCGCTTCATTTGGCTGCATTAGAAGGACACGAAGATATTTGCAAGCTGCTGATCGAAAAAGGAGCTGACGTAAATAAGGAACATAAAAAAGCGCTGTTTTTAGCCATCGAGAGAGAACACACAAACGTTGTACGAGTCCTCTTAGATTGTGGCGCCGATGTCAACTTGACAGCTGAACATGGCTCGACGGCGCTTCACACAGCTGCGCTAATGGGATCAAAAGAGATTTGCAAGTTGCTAGTCAAGAAAGTAGCTAACGTGGATGCCGTAGACGAGTATGGGCAGACCGCGCTTCATCTAGCTACTGAGAACGGACACTCAGAAGTCGCAGAAATCTTAATGGAACATGGTGCTGATTTCAAGTTAAAAACTCATTCCGGCCAGACACCGCTTCATTTCGGTGCGCTAAAAGGAACGGATGAGATCTGCACTTTGTTAATCGAGGAAGGAGCTGATGTGAATGCCCAAAACGAAGAGGGATGCACGCCGCTGCACTTAGCCATTAAGGGCAGACACCTAAGCGTTGTACTAATATTGCTAGAATCTGGTGCCGATGTGAACTTAAAAACGGAACTCGGCGAGACACCGCTTCATTTCGGTATGACACAAGAAATGAAAGTAATCTGTGGGTGGTTAATCAAAAAAGGAGCTAACGTGAACGCCAAAACCAAAACTGGATACACGCCGCTGCACGAAGCCATTAATCAAGGATCCACATATCTGGTAAAAACGTTATTAAAGCACGGAGCCGATGTAAACTTGACGACTGAAGATGGCACGACGTCGCTTCACTTGGCTGCGCGAGTAGGATCAGAAGAACTTTGCATCTTGCTAGTCGAGATAATAGCTAACGTGAACGCCACAGACAAAGATGGATTCACGCCGCTGCATACAGCCATTGAGAACGAACACCCCAGTGTTGCACTAATGTTAATAGAACATGGTGCCGATATCAACTTAAAAACTGGGAACGGCGAGACGGCGCTTCATGTCGGTGCGCGAAAAGGACTAAATGAAATCTGTAGGTTGCTAATCGAGAAAAGCACTGATGTGAATGCCAAGGACAATCGTGGATACACGCCGTTGCATATAGCCCTTCGGCAGGGACACGTAGACGTCGCAGAAACCTTATTAAAACATGGTGCCGATGTCAACTCGAAAAGTGAATCTGGCATTACGCCGCTTCACATGGCTGCGCATATGGGAGCAAAGGATCTGTGCGTGCTGCTAGTCCAGAGAGGAGTTGACGTGAATGCCAAGGGCAACCGTTCGTGGACGGCATTGCATCACGCCATTGGGCAGAGACACCCTGACGTCGCGAAATTCTTAATAGAACAAGGTGCCGATATCAACTCGAAAACTGATAACGAGGAGACACCGCTTCATTTCGGTGCGGTACAAGGACTAGGAGAAATCTGCAGGCTGCTAATCAAAAAGGGAGTTGATGTGAATGCTGAAATCCATCGTGACATCACGGCGCTGCATTTAGCCATTAGAGAGGGACACATAGATGTCGTAAAAATCTTATTAAATGATGTAAACTTGAGAATTAAAAATGGCCAGACGCCGTATCACATGGTTGCGGAAGTAGGGACGAAAAATCCTGGCATGTTGTTATATCTAGTCAAGACAGTAACTGACTTGATTGCCATAGACGAACGTGGACAGACGGCGCTGCACATAGCCACTACGAAGGGACGCACATACGTCGTACGAACTTTGTTAGAACATGGTGCCTACGTCGACTTAAACTCTCGATCCGGCGAGACAGCGCTTCATTACAGTGCGCGAGAAGGAATGGAAGAAATCGGCGAGTTGCTGATCAAGAGAGGAGCTGATGTGAATGCCCAAGACAAGTGTGGTTTCACGCCGCTGCATAAAGCCATTATCAGGAGACAGACAAAAATGGTAAAAATCCTCTTAAATCACGGAGCCGATGTCTACGCAAAAAGTTACAGCGACGTGACACCGCTTCGTCTCGCTCAATATTGTGAAGTAGGCGAAATTCGCAAGTTGTTATACTTGCACTCACAACGAAGGCCTGACGTCTTTGCATCTCGACCCCCGACATGGAGAAATATGTATTTAACTCGGCCGTCGACATCGATTCAGTAGAGAAGAAAGACCGTATTTCATCTTGTATCCATAGCCGGAGAGATCGAAGTCGTTTTCATTCTCATAGATATTGAACGTTTCACGATATCCTATCAAAACGCAAAGAGTAAATAGTATTACACGCGAGAAATGAAGATGCTGTTCAGATTTTGAAACGGAACAATTACCAGAGAGAATTTCCAAGATACGGAGAGATGATAATACGATCTTTCGACAAAGCTGTGATACGAAAGGAATTGCTAGATCAGAGCATTAAATCTTTCCGCGGTTATTCCAGTAGATTTTATGATTTATTTTGTATTCTGAGAATATATTAAGCTATCTCAGGAACACGAACTCAAAGATTTTGAAAGATGCTTGTTGACATGTTTGTTATAACGTTATATATGTAACTAAATAAGAGATACTGTAAAACTTATCACTTACAATTTTTATACTCGTTCATTAATATTTTGATACTAATAAATAGTCATTTAGCATTTTATTTATGATGCTTTTTATCTTCCCTTTTCATCCTCTGCCGTCACCTCGTAGCTTTTCTGTTTTATGCAATTCTCTGTGACATCAATTGTTTTTACTAACTGAGACTAACTGACTTAATTTTATTGACGTATGAATGTATTATGATTATGGTCGGATAGTGCGGATCACTTAAACAATTGAATAATAATATTGTAGCTGCAAAACTTTAGTACATCATTGAAATTCGGTAATAATTAATTTACTAATCTATTCATAACTTTTCTCTATCTCATCTTCTATTACTTTAAACGCGGGAATAGTAGATTCTTTCTACACCAATCAGGGGCGATCACGAAAATCACCATGATTGGCTACAAATATGACGCAATTACGAGTGATTCGAAAGTAAATAGCAGTTACATCCGTCACTATCGTCCATGTCTGTTGTGTAACGAACGTTATTACATAACCGCAGCTGTGATAAACCTTCGTAAGTAAAATAATATTGTTAGTAATTTAATAAATGCTTGGAGATTATTAAAATTAGTAGTAAGATATAGGATGTAAAAAAGGAAGTGGGAGAAATCACATGGTTGAACTTTTAGGTCATTAAGACAAGAGGCAAACGGGCCGGTGTATTGCGTCTTGTCATTATCAATCATTTTAATAAACAACTAAAACGGAGCATATATACATATATTACCTTCAGGCCGCTAGAAAGCCCCTTAATATTTCGACAGTTTATAAGGAAAATGTCGGCCGAACCAGAGATGAGTGATGAGTTGAACGAGTTGGTCTCTGCTATTCGCGAAGGGAATTTAAACAGGGTTAGAGATTTAATTAGTACTAATCCCATACGAGAGTTACAGCCCGACGAAGGATACTCTTTACTATGTGAGGCAATCAAACAGAAGCAAAGTAAAATTGCCAAACTGCTTATAAACGAAGGCGCCAACGTTAACCATTCACAGAAGTCTCCAAAGCGTCTTGTGGGCACGCCGCTCCACTTCGCTGTGCTGAATTTCGATACAGAAATTGTTCGAATGCTCGTTGACAGAGAAGCTGACGCGAATGCCAGAGACGAAAATGAACTCTCGCCGCTGCACTTAGCCGTTGAAAAGGGACGCGCGGAGATCGTGGAAATCTTATTACGACATGATGCCAATGTCAACTTGAAAAATAACATCGACGTGACACCGTTGACTATGCGAAAAGGAATAGACGAAATCTGCAGCGTGTTAACCAAAAGAACTGATCTGCATGGCCGAGACAATCGTGGACTCACGCCGCTGCATATGGCCATTGAGAACGAACAGAAAGATATCATAGAACTCTTATTAGACCATGGTGCCGATGTCAACTTGAAAAGTAACATCGGCGTGACGCCGCTTTATTCAGCTGCGCGAGGAGGACTAGAAGACATTTGCAAGATGCTAATCACTAAAGGAGCTGATGTGAATGCCTGTCACAAAAGTGTATTAGGAGCGATGTACGTTGCCATTGAGAACGGACACACGAATGTCGTAAAAGTCCTCTTAGACCATGGTGCCTATGTCAACTTAAAAACTAATTCCGGAGAGACACCGCTTCATATGGTTGCGCGACAAGGATCAGGAGAAATTTGCAAGATGCTAATCGAGAATGGAGCTAATGTGTGCGCCCAAGACGGTTATGGACACACGCCGCTGCATAAAGCCATTGAAAAGGGACATACAGATGTCATAAAAATCCTGTTAGAACATGACGCCGATATCCACATAGAAAATAAGAACGGCATAACACCGCTTCGTCTCATTGATTATAGCCCAATAGAACGAATTCGCACATTGGTACTTTCGCGCACAAAAGAAAACCCTAACACCGCTGCACCTTCCGGCACGAAAAAATCACGTCAAGGAGATACTGTTTAATTCGGGCGTCGACATCGATTCTATAGATAAGAAAGACTGCACGTCATCTTGCATCCATAGATGGACAGACCGAAGTCGTTCTGATTCTCATAGAGGACAGTTCCGAGCTGAGGAAGGATGTAAGCAAGAGATGAAGAGAACGAAAAGCACAAAAATTATCGATACTAACGAAACTTTTCATGATATCCTGACAAAATGCATAGGCTAAATGGTATTAAACGCGAAAAATAAAGATGCTGTTCAGATTTTGAAACGGGACCAGAGAGAATTTCCTAGGTACGGATACATAATAAAGCTGTGATATGAAAGGAGATGTTAGATGAGGGCGTTAAGTTTCCTCATGGTTGCTCCAGTAGATTTTAGGATTTATTTTGTATTCTGAAAAAGTATTAAGCTACCTCAGTAACACGGATTTAAAGATTTTGAAAGACGCTTATTGAAATATTCGTTATAACATTATAGATGTAACACAACATAGAATACTGTAAAACTTATCACTTACTATTTTTATACTCGTTCGTCAACATTTTGATACTAATAAATCGTCATTTCGTACTATATTTACGATGTGTTTTATCTTATCCCTTTTCATCCTCTAGCTTCACCTCGTAGCAGTTCTGTTTTGCGCAATTCTCCGTGATATCAATTATTTTTACTGACTGAGAATATTCTGCTCTTTCATCAGCTCTCTTTCTGTCATCTTGTGACAACTATTTCGGAAATTATACAATTGAATTTAGTGAAAACAATAATATTAATTTTATTGACGTATGAATGTATTATGATTATGGTCGGATAGCGTGGATCACTTAAAAAATTGAATAATAATATTGTAGCTGCACAACTTTAGTACATTATTGAAATTCGGTAATAATTAATTTATTAATCTATTCATAACTTTTCTCTATCTTATCTTTTATTACTTGAAATGCGCGAATAGCAGATTCTTTCTACACCAATCAGAGGTGATCACGAAAATCATCGTGATTGGGAACATACGTGACCCACTTACTAGTGATATAAAAGTAAATAGCAGTTACATATAACCATCATTATCCTCCGTATCTGTTGTGTAACGAACGTTATTACGTAACCGCAGCTGCGATGAAACTAAGTAAGTAAAATAATATTGTTAGTAATTTAACAGATGCTTAGAAATTATTAAAATTAGTAGTAAGACATAGGGTACGAAAAAGGAAGTAAAAGAAAACACGTGGTTAAACTTTTAGGTCATTAAGACAAGAGAGAAACGGGCCGCTGTATTGTCTCAAAATTATCAATCAGATTTAATAAACAACTAAACCGGAGCATTACCTTCAGGCCGCTAGAAAGACCCTTAATATTTCGACAATTTATAAGGAAAATGCCGGCCGCACCAGAGATAAGTGATGATGAGTTACTCAAGTTGGTCTCTGCTATTCGCGAAGGG
>SMSR01014476.1:36894-72805 GCA_019453355.1 Ceratina japonica | reverse complement strand
GAATTCTTAATTTCAACTAATTTTGGATTATTAAAAAGTTTAATGCAATATTTTATACTCTTGACCTATAATAATATAATCGAACAGAAAGTAATTACGAAATTTTGCTTCAAGTGTATACCACTGGCACCTAATTCCTTTATTTTGTAGAAAGATTGGACGAAGGCACAACTCGTTGACACTAGAAAGTTTCCCTTTTACTCTCGCTCCAACCAATTTGCATCCGTAACGCGCATGGGAGTTCAATTTTTCCGGTCGTTACCACCAAAACGCAAATACGTGTTCCCGGACACGTTCATGANCTCTCGCTCCAACCAATTTGCATCCGTAACGCGCATGGGAGTTCAATTTTTCCGGTCGTTACCACCAAAACGCAAATACGTGTTCCCGGACACGTTCATGACATCGGTGAATAGCACAGTTAAGAATGCGTCGATGTTACTCGCAGCACGAGAGGCAGTTACCATGTATTAAGCGAAAAAGTGTGGAAAGTACAATCGCAGATGAAAATAGTAAAACAAGAATCCAACTATAACTACGGTGTGTTTTAAGGTCATGGTTAATTTAGCATTGGTCATACTTCCTACTTTTCTTCTAGGATACAAATTGATTGAAGCATTGTTAATGGCTTCCATTATTCGCACATGTCATATGTTTAATCGATCACCGCAGGTACTGACGAAGTTTGATTAATTGATACCTCGTTAATAGTTTCACACACTGTCAGACCTTCAACAGAATCATTACGAACAACAAGAAACGCTTTAATTATATCTAAAGCTGAACTACTATTGTACTCTATTATTGGCTTTAATTTGATAAAACTGATAATAGATAAATGAGCTGGATATTTATGAAAAAGGGAGATTACGAGATAAATGTAAAATTTTATCATATTACTATCGACCTATTTCATTATACATAAAACAATATTATATAAATGTTCATAGTTATTGGGAAATTTCTGTTTCTTAATAAATGAAATTTATGACCTAGTTAATCTCGAGTGTCTTAACTTTTCATGTAATTTTAATGACGTTGCAATCGTTATTATCAAAGTTCCGCTATAAATTCAACCTGGTTTCATAATGATGAAAATTTTACAGAAAACCTAACAGCTTGAAAATATTTCGTCTTGACGTTCAAAAAGAGATTTTGAAATTTTAATGGCCAAAGTTAATCTTCCACAGAGCGAAGCGTACGCCTCTTCTGTTTTCCATAAGTAATGATAGTCAGTCTATAGTCAGATATTCATTTTGAGAGCACCATAATCCTCGCGTGTCTACCGGTACCTAATGTCTTCAGTTATTAACTCAATCCTGACAGAGATGTAGCGCTAGAGAAAAACGTTACCGTCCACCTCCAAGTTATTTCCATACAAAAAGGAACAAGATCTGCTAGAATAACTATTATTCCTATGAAACCACTTCCACTGCAACATGACGATAATTTGTATTATTTGATGCAATAATCAGACAGTTTCCCCTGGGCATCGAATTCGATTATTTCATCGTCGAATGTTCAAATTAATGTGAAATGAATTCCATTGCAATATAGAGTTCACATGCACGCTCCAAAAGTAGAACAACAGTGTCGTTACATTTGCATTCCATTGCGAATTCTGTAAATGTTTATTGGCACAGTATCGTTACATTTTAAATACACCACGTATATTCGTCGTTAAGCAAGTCGTGTAAGTCGTTATCATTTCCGGACGTACATATATACATATATGGCCACGTTGTAAAAAAAGTACACCGAGATTTGGTAATTTTGCGTAATGATCTTAATGCCGGTATCCGTTTTAGCGAGGGTAGTAACAGTTTCTTCCGAGTATCGGATTCGATTGGTTTACCAGGCATTGAGCGAACGAATTGCTGCCAGGTGAATTTCATATTCGCGGAGGTCGATGCGAGAAAGGTCGTCGGCGTCGTCGTGCACTCGGCTGCAGCAGCGTGTTCACGTTCCCGGTGAAAGGAGAGGCTCGTAGGCGTGGTGTAATAGGGGTGGAAGGCGTGGTTTGCCCCGATCAATAAAACCATCCCCGTCGGTGGTACCAGGAAGGTGCGGAGGTGAGCTGGGAGCGAGGATCGCAAAGCGGACGGAGCACCTCCGAAAAGTGGTTTCGATGCCGCGCGCCGGTGGTGGAGCCGACGGTGGTAGTGGTGATATCGTGAGGACTGTCGGGGGTCACGTGGGGTACCGTGGACTATGCCAAACCACATCGATCCCGTCAGCTCTCTCTCTCTCTCCCTCTCTCTCTCTTCCTTGCTTTGCGATCCTCTCCTCGTCGCGGGTGCTCTCGTCGAAAGTACCATGGCCTCTGGAATTATGCAGGAGACTTCATTCGCAGCACGCAGCCACGAGAACGTCTGCACACGCAGCTGCTGGCCCATGAAAACTGTCTTTGTACTTGTCGCTTACCGCTGTTTCCGTATTCCGTGTCTAGTATATGTATGTATTTACCAGAAATTCTTGGATCGCGTTCCATCCAACGATTCATTCATTCTGGTTTGCAATTAAGATATTTAGTGCGGAAGGTTGACAATCACTTTAACTTCACGTTTTCGTATTATATTTGCATATGAGAAATTATAGTCAGACTCTGTATTAGAGATCTCGCGTCACGTATTCGTCACGCAATTTTGTACCCTACAACGTCGAATCTAGATACATATTCATACTGTTAATAAAGACGTGCAGCTTGATTTATCGTTATTTTAAGTTGAGATTGTTCACAGTATTTTTACTACGTCTCTGAACAGTTTTAATGAACAAGGTGAAATTAATTATGAGATTATATCATATTTTTTAATTGTTTCACGTTTATCGTAGTATTTATTTGCGAAACATTTTCGTACGTGTATGCACGCATACGCGAAAGAGGATCGAGACTTCCTGAGTTCATCGCTCAGGTGTTCTTCATCCTATCCGACCTTAATAGGAATCTTGAACCTACGTTTTCTCCTTTTTATTTTATCACGATCGTCAATGAGAAACGATGTCTATTTATAACTATCGATTCCAAGGTACATGTATTAATCATTAATGATTTCACCCTTTTTCTGTCAACGCGTGTCCAGACAATTTCGTTAAAAGAATGTTTCCAAGTAAAAGTAAATATTCATGATTGATTACGTTTCCTAGAGTCCGGGAATTCAATCGTGAGTGAAGGTGATCTTTTCTGCATGAAATTTAGCGAGATTCATACCACAGAGAACGATTAATTCAATTCCACATAAAAATGGAAAATATTTTAATAAGAGGCAGAAAGATATAAGTACAGTTTCATATGTTAATCTGATTTTAGTTGAAACCATAACTCCCAGGCGTACGTAAAGCTCATATACGTGACATGGATTTAGATGACCATGACTCGTTCGGAATCGATTTCCTCTGCCCTCAAAACAAAGCGTTTCATTTTAAGAACAACACCCGTTCGTATTCGCTTATCGATCACCCTTTATCCGTTACCTGCGATTCCGAGCCATCGACGTTTACTTAGAGCTATTGTCAGGCAGTAACACAGAGACTTCAATTCTTGATTCCCGTCACGCAGGGTATTTTGATATCTTCGCGGGATGACTCACAATCTCGGGACGAAGGAGGCGCAGACGGAAAGAGAAAGGCAGAAAGGGTAAATCATGCTATATAAAAGTTGTATTCCTCGTTTCGATAGAAACGTGTCACGAAGATACTTAGAAGTAACTGGGCAGAGGATCATAATTCTTTTACATTATCGTTTCACGAACTTGTATTAGCTTAGCTATGGAAGCTTACCTTGAATCTTTCAGATTTAGATGAACACGAGTTTTACATATAACAAGCTTCTGTCATACAGTACGTTTTATCGGATATTTTATTCTTTCCGTCATCATAGCAAATTATTCATATTTCATTAGTTTTATTAGTATTTTATTAAAATATGTATAACAGATTGTTGTGTGTGTGAACGAGGTTGTTTATTGATTGAATAAAATACACAAATTACAAAATTAGAGATATTGAGCGAAAATGGATCAATGAATAATATATTTAACGTAGTAAATTTAACATAATATCAAGAATTATTATTATATTATATGATAATTTATATCACATTATAGATGATAAATATAAATTATAAATAAAGAATAAATTCATACACATATTTCCGGATTTCATAGGTTTTAACGTTTTCAGGTGAAGGAACTCTTCGCAGGTCATTCTGAAAATACTGACGCATCGGTTGATTGAACAATGTAAAAAGTTTTATTCTGCTTACAAGGGTACATGTATGGTATGTGTTACGATATGAGGGATACACATTTATCGCATAATTGATTTCGTAACTGTGAAGTTCATCAAATACATATTACGTAATCCTGAATGAAATAGAGTTTCAGAAAATTTTTTTTTCGTCTTGCAATTTAGATGTTGGGTAAAATTAAACATTTGTGGAACTACAAATACGTCAAAATGTAGTTTTTGTGAAGAATTATTAGTAAAGAATTTGTTGGTGTATGACAAGAAGTACACGTTGTTATCTATTGTTACGAAAGATAATTACAAAGATAAAGACAAAGGCATTTGTTGTTCTTATCGAGATAAAAATCGGGGCCATGTAATTGCTTCATTCGGACTAGTTACAAAAATACATTTGAATCTAATTAGCGAAACGAGTCATCTTGCGTGCGTATAATTGCTGCTTATTTTAAGCATCTCCGATGGTTAACCTTGACCCTTGTTACGTTAACTCGCGGTCATTAACTCAGTTACGTCGTCAGGAATTCACAGAACTAGTTTGATGTACGGTCATGCTATTAATTTCGATAATGTTTCGTGTAATCCATTTACATTCAAACTCGCCTGAGTTTGGGAGCTGTTATGAATGATCCAACATACACTTATATTTAAGGATGTATGGGCCGTAAAATCTCTGCCAAAAGTTTAAGTCATGTTATAAAAAGCTGTGCCCAATAGTTGAAGCAATGAACTTTTAGAAAAAATAATAAATACAGAGGCGTAAGGTTTATAAAATTGTTCGATCTGTTTCTCTCAGTCATAAGGAATTTTTAATGCATTATTAAAATATAAAAATTGTATGCAACTATTAAAATATCGATGCTATGTCACTGTTTTTATGTAAGGGTTAATACACTGTTAATATTTGTCAGACTATTTTGAAAGCTTTCTGTATTTGCCGTCTCATTATTTGAATTCCGTTGACTTTTTCATGCATAGTGTCCACGAATAGCAATAAAAATAATTTCGCAGAAGAGGAAGATTCATTGGGCTCCCATAAAATAACACAATGGATAACGACCGTGCAAAATGAAGATTCGAACGTATCGACTTAATTAACTTTCACTTTATGATCCTCGCCGGTAAAGTAACGAAGGGTCTTCGCACCAATTGCGTCAGAAAACTGGGGCAGAGCTAATGGGCCTTACGATGCGATCACGATTCCACACGGCGCGTTCGAGTATCCAGTGAAACAGGGGGAGAGTGTATCATCAACGTCTAGCAGAGGCGATCTTGAATGCCCCCGATGATCGATCGAGTCCAAAATTAAATCGCGTGTTCATCGGTTACGAAACTGTTATATTACATCGTATCCAGTTTCGCTAATTCGATAATACCAACAAAGAGCAATTCGATTGAGTCGAGACGGTGCGGCGGTAACCGTCTGCCGGTCGGCTAATGGGCATTACGTAAGCGCGTGCCGATATCCTTGATGTAAACACGGTTTCCAAGTAAACGATCCTTACAATCTGCCCGAGCGACCAGAGGCGAAGATATACAGTGGAAACGAGCGAACCGGTCGCGGTGCACGCGACAATAAAGGCTGAACGTTGTCGGTAGCGTAGTTCCAGCGAGGGTGGATAGGCCGAGGCCCGAGCAAGAGGGGCGATATAAGAAAAGAAACGCGTGCGGCATAAAAACTATGGGACTGGTTTAATGCGTACCTGCCACCGGCAGCGTGCCACGGCACGTTCCGTAGAAAGGGAACCTTCCGTGAAACTAAAATAAATTATTGTTCCGCCGTATACTCGTTGCCCGGCGGGGTGCCATCGGCCCCGCTGTCTTCTCTTTTCATGCCGCGTTCGCGCGCGCCCGTTACCCCGTCATCCAACGCCGCGTACCTAATATAATATTCTAGGCAATTACAGTGTTTGCGGATCAAACAGAGGGACTCGTTTCATCTCCTCCGTAGTCTCCCCGATTCCCTCCACGCGGCCAGCCAGCTACCCCTCTTGTTGCGTGTGCAAAGGGTGGTGAGAAACACGCGGGTGGCAGACGTCGAGACTAGGGGGTTGCACGATGTTCCCCGGGCGATTTTCATTTTTCAATGAATCGATTTCGCGGTACTGGATAGACGACTGAATCCTTGTTCTTGGCTCTGTTTAAACAAAATTGCGAAAGATCATTATTTTACGGGAAGTCGAACGATTCCTTGAAACATTTTTCTTTTACACAATACAAATGTACAGCACAAACACTAAGAGGTTCTCTTAGAAAGTTTGCCGGACAATTAAAACTTAACGATTTACAAGTCAAATGTGGTCACAGCTCTTTAAAAGTGTAAATTGTAATTGCCGTGATTGCAACATAGAAAGCATTCTAAACTGAGACACGTACCCCCACCTTTAATCGGTTACCTTATACAGCTGTTTCACTCAATGTAGAAGAAAGACCAGTATACAACAAGATATTAAAATCCACCTAATGACAGCATCACACTCTTTTGTAACAGCGCATGCAGTGTAAAGTGTATTACGATTTAAAATTTAAATTGAGTTTGTATAGAGTAGGCGGTGAAATGAATTTTCGAAGGGAAGAATGGAACGGAGCGGACAAAACATTTCATTCCGTACCAATGGTTAATTGAAAATTCTATGTCGCAACTCTGCTTTCCGCCCGTGCAAAATTTCTCTGCAATTGCATTCTTGTTTCCGGCGTTTTAACAATATTCTCCATCCCTTGTACAAAGGGTGATTAAGAGCTTTCGCGAGAGAAATAGAAAAGCTCCAGCAACAATGGTGGAGCGCTGTCGGTGACATTAAAAAGAGGAGAAGGGTATTAATAAAGAAGAAATGGGAATAGAATGGAAGGAGAGACGCAGAGGCAACGGCGGACTTATTCGCAGGTGATGTACTTGCTGATCGTTCCCACGTACAACCTCGGCTACGATTTTTTCGCCTTCTTCTACGGCAAGGATCCTTTTTTCTCTGTGCACCAGAGACTCGTTCCAGTTTTTAATTATTGCACTGGAAGGAAACGCCGCGGGCGCGTAGCCCGGTGTTGTACGATTTATATTCTCCTGTTGCGCGTTGTTGTCTTTCGTACCTATAATGCGACTCTTGCCTCATCCAGTTCCCATAGGTTAGTTTCACGCTGAAAACGAACGAACGGATTCTCCACCGCGACTCTCTCGCATCTCCAGCAGTTTCATTTCATTAAAACGTCGTCCAGAGGTTTTTCATTTGCTTGCGTCTTTAAATGCGAATTTGATTTTTATTTGTTAAAGGCATTTGCGATTTATCAATTACTGTGAAACATTGCATTTACTTAAAGGAACAATTAAGATTCTTCCCTTCGTAAAAGTGTTGCATTACTGTGAAAATTTACGTACTATAAATGTTCATTTGTGGCTTCATATCAATTTATGGGATGCACATCGCAGAGCAGGAAGTTAAAAGATGTTTAAAGTAAAATTTGTACAGCTCATAAATATTACAGTTATTCGAGTTTTGCTGTACACATAAAAGTACTATTGTTCCCGTGCATTAATACTAATATAGCGAAATGTTCCACGTGATCATTAATGCATACTAACTTACTATGGAATACTAATTCCCATTTTCCTGTGTAAAATCTATTTTATATTCATACAGACATCCATGTATAATCTAAATGCAGTATTTTTAATAACTATCTTTTAAATTGCATACTATAATTTTTTACAATTGTTCATGTTGAGGATTGTAATCACAGTTGTCGGAAGGAAAGTATAATCTTTTCCTCATTCTCACTGTCCAATTGCAAGATAAGAGTTTAAACGAGGAAATTGCTTATGTCGAAGTTGTTTCTCCTTATCGTACAACAAATTACTTGTGCAAGCTCTGCTACGAACACCTATTTATACGTTTTTAATACTACAAAGAATCTCGTGATTCTCAGTCGTTTACAAACTTCATATCTGAATCCAGAAATGAATGATTAATTAAAAATTCGTTCTGGTTATAAGCGTAGATTATCTCCTTGGAAATGTAATCAGAAACTTTCTAATTTATAATTTCTGTTCAATTTTCATGTTTTGCATTTCTATAATTTATATTCATAATCTGTTTCACTCTTATACTTCTAACGTGCTGTGAATATGTATTATCTATGTTGCGTCGCGCAATTTTATGCAATTAAGTGCATAAAAATGTGTAGACGTATAATAAACTGTGTGCAAAATGAAACACTGTATCAAATCAACCGTTTACACGTAACCCTTTGAGTCGACTGTTATAGAGGGAACGCGCCCTTTGACTAGAACTCGTTGGGTAGCGACTAAAGTCTCGGGGATTATGTTCCCTCGATACTTTCCGTTCTAACGAGATTTTGCAAGAGATTTGGCGCTGCGTCATTCCATTCAGAGCCGAAGTGAATTCGATCGCACGGAACCGAATTACACGGGCCGTTCGCCCGACGACGTTTCAACCTGGAACGCTCAACTCCTTTCTGAATCGGCTCCTTCTTTTCCTCCGCTTTTCTACTCCTCGTTCTCGCACGTCCCGCCGCGGAATTTTGTAAGACGCTACGTGACTCGGCGTCTACCGAGGGAAACGCGAAACTCGCAATCCCTGCCCTCCAAAGTGAACGTCCTACGCGAATCCCTCTGATTAACCCACGAAACCCTTTCTCATAATCTAAATTCTCTTTACACACGAAGGAACAATTATCAGTACATATAAAGCAGAAATGCTACACAATAGAATTATTATTTACACATGGAAATTAATATAGAATTTTAAATACAGACTAGGAAATTGAATTCGAAGTAAGTTAGATGCCGGAAGGGAAGCGTGGAACGAGTCGCCAATTGAAAGTGCTAGTTAAAATTTATAATAAGTAATAGTAGAAGACGTTTTAAGAAATCCTTCTTAATTAAGAGGACAAAGAAACATTGTTCGGTGTTGGATTCAAACGAGTAGGCATAATATTCAATAGATTGATGAAATAATAATTTGTAGTTAATTAGCGTTTCAGCTTGTTATCAAGCATGTTTAGTATACGAGATGAATTATCTTCTGCGTACGTATACCATAAACCGATCTATCACGTATAATGTTTCTCTTTGATAATCAACTCGACGTGTAAAATACGCTAATTATCTTCCTGCGTTATCATCAATCTTAAATATTTTCGTACAAATTAGTACGCTTTCCTTTAGAGCTCTCATTCCATTAAGAATTAAATTCTAATTTCGAAAAAATTAATAAAATGCTTCCACGATTCATATCAGGACCCTGATCTTCATATTTCATGGCAACTGAGCTGATCCTTTAATATAAAAAAAGTTCGTATTTCTTTGAGTGCATGGGTACAGAACTTAATTACTTATCGAGCGGTAAAAAGATTAAAACCGTTTAATGAATTTATCTCCAAGTAGGAAGATTTAGTCCAAGATTTCAGCCAGAAAACGTGAAAAACGTCCGCGTGAAATTCGCGATTAAAAAAGGTCGACGATAAGAAGGTTACTCTTACTGTGTCGAGTTATTAAAAATCTATTTTCGTCTCAACATGCGTAAGAATATTAATCTTCATTATAAGAATAAATGTCTACAGTTGGACGATAAGATTGTTTCTGTTATCCAACACATTTCCATTAATTAACTCCTCGGCTCCCAAATCCTTTGGGAACGGTGGTGTCTAAATATACTCGAGTACGTAACTACAGGATTACTACATCGTTTCCTATTAAAGAGTATTATCCTGTCTTCTGTTTTGTTCAATTTTGCATTAAATGCTTGGCATTGAATAAATTGTTGTCGAAAGTACATAAATTAGAATCTACTCGCAGTTGAAAAAATCATATGCTGCTGCATGCCTCATTACTACAGAGCAGAAAACTAAATTGATAAGAAGATCTGACCTGCACAGTGGATATCTTTAAAAGTATGTGATTTTCACTTGGAAATTACGATTAAGATAGAAGTTTGCGTAACGGTTTCCTAATCTCAAACGATGCGTGTATGCATATTCGTTACCCGTTCTCACGTTGTGCCCTGTGAATCGTGACTACCGATCCCAGTGTGTTTTGATACGGAAAAAAGTGGAGCCGTCAGCCGAGCCGTGCATCCTTTTCGCGATACGGAGGAAGTTTAATAGAAAGATCGGCCGCGGATCGGTTACTTATGCATCTCGGGCCTCGCGTCTGCACGCAGATCGACTAATGTGAGAAATTCTGCAACACATCGATTCAACCTTTTTTAGGGACCGCGATTTCCACGTTACGCAACCGATGCAAAGAAGACGACGTTAATCACGGCTCTCGCCAGACGCGATTGTTGTACACCGCTTGTGCGAAAAGCGTGAGGAAACGGGTTGAAGTCACCGTGAAATGCGTACGCTTTGTAAATTAAGAACGCGACTAAATTTCCGGAACCTCGTAAATATACACGTACATATATATTTATATAAAAAATACAACCTTTTGTGTAAAAAGAATGTACCTTAACTGTACATTCTTTTTATACATACACTATATGTATAAATACAGTATATACATATTTGTTATTACAATTTTCTTCGTTGATTCTATACAAGGTATAAAATCTTTACGGAATAAAATGGATAGAAACACTGATTTCTTTTCCTGTACGTGCACGTGTTCTAATTTTCAAGCGCTGAAATGCGGTCTACTGTCAGCAAAAGGACCAGGAGGATTTGTAGCAGCAAGCGTTCAACTGTCGTCGAGAGTTTACTAGTTTCTTGGCTCGATTAAATATTCTGAGGGGCAATCTTACATCTTGTAAGTAGACCGCCCGGAGCGTGAGAGCGTGACCGGGTGGTGAGTATGACAAAAGAGATCGGTACAGTGGAGAATCCGCGCGTAGTATATCAGGACCGAGAGGCATACAAATTCACCGATCAATCAATCAATGGATCATTCCGTGGGACGTGTTGACAGAACAGTAAAAATAAAATTACAACGAATAAAGTTTAGTTTATAAAAATAGTAGTTGTCAGAAAGTCTTATTGCTTTGTATACGTATCTAACTATTTTCGAATCAGTATACCTTTGACACTATTGTTACGATTCCAAAATAGATTAGTGTCAGTATTTAACTAAGGGAATCTAAAATTGTCACTGACTTATTTTAGTTGGTTGCCTTTAAAATTAACGCTTGTTAAAATTATAGCGTAATGTCCGCCACTTAGAACGATAAATAAAGATGATTTTGAATTTCCATCGTAATATTCTTCTCAACCTTGCACACTTTTGCATTCGAAATATATTAATAGAGTAGATTATGTAATCGTTTATTCTAGAGCTAATCTAAATAGGAAAGTTAGTTTTTGATAAATAAGCTTATTTTTAGATGGAAATCTAAATGTAGAATTCGTAGCAATTCAAATATGAAGCTGGCTAAAAACGAATCTTCTACATTTGTACCACAATAATTTCTCGTGTACCTGAAATATCTTAAACGAGTTCATACGTAATCAAAAATGTATAAAGCATGGAAGATTTTCCCTCGAAGTGGCTTGGCGAGGAATTCTTCTTCCTTTGGAGTGAAGAGGATTGGAAGAGAGAACTTAGCCGTCTTATACAAATTTAAAGACGTGAAAATTTAACGATTTCCAGTCGGACGAATATCTTGGATGAAGGAACGCTCCCCGATTCAATTTTATCGGGTTTTATCGAATCGTTAATCGAAGGTGAGGTCAAACGTTTCAATAAATTCCACGGTCGGCGTATAAATTTTCGATAAACATTTATATAAATATCCGCGAGTTCCAGTTCTCTCAATATAAATTGCAACACATTTATCTTCTAAACGAGGCGAGTTAAACAGTGTCAGACCGTCAGAGATGTTCTGGCGACAATCAAACAAAGAAACGACGTTAATAATAATTCGTACCCGGCTCAGATAGAGTCAAGAATAATACACGTCTAGGAGAATAGTTCTCTATAAATGATCTTCCTCCACGTACATGCTTGAAACTCGGTACGTTTCCGTACTTTTTTCTAGCAGAAAGAAAGAGCATAAACGAAAGTGGTAGCCGACGTTGAATGGTCGGTATTCGAAGAACACTGGCCAGTGGTGTTCGAGAACCCCTTTTTCTCCACGCAGCCAGCAGCCCACAGTCGTACAGGTGAAGCTCATATCGACCTGCCGCCAGAAATACCGCGCAGCATCGACCGTTGTCGTTATACCTGGTGTGCTTCCTCTTCCCCCGGGGGCCATGCCACCCCCGGCACGAAGAGGGCGAGAAGAGGCCAGCGGGGGATGCGGATAGCTGGCACAATGGTAGAGGGTTTGGGGGCTGACGCACGGCCTCACCGTCGCGGCCAATCCCTGGATCCTGGAGAACCGCGGCTGCGCCCTATCGCGATTTCCTCTTCGGCTGCGGGCATCATGGGGACGGGAAGAGGGTGACGTACAACACGGTGGCGGGGAGAACTTCGAGGGCAGACGTTCCAAGGCTACTCCAAAGGAGAGACACGCCGAGACGCCCCTGCCATCGGGAGCCCTTCGGTCTCAGTAAGTGTTCTCAGTTACATTTCCTTTCTTCTATGTTTGCTCATACCTTCGTTTCTCCACTTATTTTCGTACCCTAAACCGTTTCACCTGACCGTCGTGTTGCGTTCGTCAGAATTTTCGATGTCTCGTGTTCATGGTACCGAGTGATCATATGTACGTTTCATTTCACGGTTAGATCGTGTCGATCCGGTCTCACAATACACGCGTGTTTCGTTTCGATTAAAGGGTTTTAGTAACAGAAATTAATTTATTTTCGAGTTTACACTCACAAGCTTTTCACCGTCACTGGGTGCTTCAATGTTCTCAAACATCAAAATTATGGTGTCGTATCTATCAATGAACAAACATTCTTCATGTTTTGAGAAAGTGATCTAGAAGAAAATTTTTAACAATGGTAACGGTAAATAGTCGTCCTATTGATTAAATCAGAAATTGAGTGCAATATATATACAGGGTGTTCGCAAAGAAAAACCGAAGAGGAACTAGTATATTTGACTAACCATGTGATAGCGTATCTAAATTTATTGTATTTTTAATATTCTCCTAGAAACAAGGTGACTTTCATTTTTTTAAATGGAAAGATATATAAGATTTTTCACATCGCATGCGAAGACGAATTCAATTACGTAGTGTACTACGGTCTTCAGAGTCATACAAGGGTACAAATAAAATTAATAAATTTAGCGTTCTGTAATGTTGTATTTATTAGTATGTTATAGTAAAAAGACTATATCTCATGTTCAATGTGACTTCTGCTGACTGTGTGATNTAGTATATTTGACTAACCATGTGATAGCGTATCTAAATTTATTGTATTTTTAATATTCTCCTAGAAACAAGGTGACTTTCATTTTTTTAAATGGAAAGATATATAAGATTTTTCACATCGCATGCGAAGACGAATTCAATTACGTAGTGTACTACGGTCTTCAGAGTCATACAAGGGTACAAATAAAATTAATAAATTTAGCGTTCTGTAATGTTGTATTTATTAGTATGTTATAGTAAAAAGACTATATCTCATGTTCAATGTGACTTCTGCTGACTGTGTGATTTTTTATGTTTTTATAAGTGATGCTTATTCGCTTAATTCAGTACATTAGCACCACGATTAGCACGTAACAGCTAGAATCGATAAAGTTGGTATAGTTCATAAAGTTTCTATGAAATTTAATTTGTTTAACAAAATACATTATCGGTATACACCAATCTTCAATCGCATCAACGTAGTCAGCGGAAGTCACAATGAACAGTAGATGACTGAACAGAATGTAGTCATGTTAGTATAACATAATACTAAATACAATATTACGAACTGTTAAAATTATGTCTTTTACTTCTGCCTTCGAGTGGCTCTGAAGACCATTATGTACTGCATAATTGAACTGGTCTTATTGCTCTAAAAAATATGTAGCATTCTATTTAAAAAAATAAAAATCAGCTTTGTTTCCAAAAAGTATTAAACACACAAAAAATGTGGACATACTATCACATTGCTAGTCAAATATATTATTGTATAACCTCCTAACTACCCTCCTCTTCAGTTTTTTCTGTGTACTGTCTACGAAAAGAATTATGTTCTAAATTATCGTGAACACCTTGTACAACATGCTATGACGTACATAGACCTGTACATAATATACACATACATGTAATGATACTTAATTGCGATATTTTTGTGTTAGAATATTATACAACTAGATTTTTAATTCTAGAATCTTCATTCGAAAATCACACATTATATAAAATTGTATGAATTGTAAGTGTANTCGTATCTATCAATGAACAAACATTCTTCATGTTTTGAGAAAGTGATCTAGAAGAAAATTTTTATCAATGGTAACGGTAAATAGTCGTCCTATTGATTAAATCAGAAATTGAGTGCAATATATATACAGGGTGTTCACAAAGAAAAACCGAAGAGGAACCAGTATATTTGACTAACCATGTGATAGCGTATCTAAATTTATTGTATTTTTAATATTCTCCTAGAAACAAGGTGACTTTCATTTTTTTAAATGGAAAGATATATATTTTTTTCACATCGCATGCGAAGACGAATTCAATTACGTAGTGTACTATGGTCTTGAGAGTCATACAAGGGCACAAATAAAATTAATAAATTTAACATTCCGTAATGTTGTATTTATTAGCATGTTATAGTAAAAAGACTATATCTCATGTTCAATGTGACTTCTGCTGACTGTGTGACTTTTTATGTTTTTATAAGTGATGCTTATTCGCTTAATTCAGTACATTAGCACCACGATTAGCACGTAACAGCTAGAATCGATAAAGTTGGTATAGTTCATAAAGTTTCTATGAAATTTAATTTGTTTAACAAAATACATTGTCGGTATGCACCAATCTTCAATCGCATCACCGTAGTCAGCGGAAGTCACAATGAACAGTAGATGACTGACCAGAATATAGTCTTGTTAGTATAACATAATACTAAGTACAATATTACGAATTGTTAAAATTATGTCTTTTACTTTTGCCCTCGTATGGCTCTGAATCATTATGTATTACATGATTGAACTGGTTTTATTGCTCTAAAAAATATGTAGCACTCTATTTAAAAAAATAAAAATCAGCTTTGTTTCCAAAAAGTATTAAACACACAAAAAATGTGGACATACTATCACATTGCTAGTCAAATATATTATTGTATAACCTCCTAACTACCCTCCTCTTCAGTTTTTTCTGTGTACTGTCTACGAAAAGAATTATGTTCTAAATTATCGTGAACACCTTGTACAACATGCTATGACGTACATAGACCTGTACATAATATACACATACATGTAATGATACTTAATTGCGATATTTTTGTGTTAGAATATTATACAACTAGATTTTTAATTCTAGAATCTTCATTCGAAAATCACACATTATATAAAATTGTATGAATTGTAAGTGTAAAGTAGATATAATAATTGTTTCAGACTTTTCACCTCTTACTCCTGATTTCATAAATTATTTTCAATGTATAGTGGAACAGAGGGTATTATTACATTTCAGGCTCGGTTGCAAATTCGGCTGAAAAGGTGGAGGGCCCGGGGACGGAAGAAGCTAAGGAGTCGGTGAACGGCTCGGGGCCCGAGGTCGGACCGGACGTCACCACGAAATTGAGCAGTTTGTTCGCCGGACTTCCTAGTTTGGCGGGTCCCCAGCGCCTCGCCTCATCCCTCAGGCAGAAATTCGCCGATAACTCCGGTAAGTTGTCGAATTTTCTTCGGTTCACGGCGTTCCCCTCGTCACGAGAGTTGTACGCTTGTTTATGGAGGCTCGTTACGATCGTTGACGAAGTTACGGTTCCCTGCACGCCAACCAGTCATCGTAATTAATAAACGAGGGTGCGGACACGCACCGAACGACGCGACGCGACGTTCCGAGGGACGTCAGTTTACGGATGATCGTTTGATGGAAATAATTAATCCGTTCTGGTCTGGCAGAGATACAACGTTTAAAGTCTTAAACTACGTTTGCCGATCTCTCGTACTGAACACGCGTTAAACGTTCTACGCGTGAAATAAAATTACGTTTGAATTTTCAAGTTATTATTAAACATTTGTCCCCTTTCATTACTGCAACCATAACTATATTTTTAATTGGACATTTTCCCTGCCGAAGGGGTACATTTTAAACTATAAGCTGAATTTTTCATTGTCGACATGGGGGATAATTCTAAAAGAGAGAGAACGTCCATGCATACGTAAGATCGGGCTTCGTTCTCGCGTTGGAACGTGTACGCGTTCAGCTGTTTTCTTTTCCTTACCCGGCGAGGTTCATTAAATAATTACCACGCACCCCATTTATAGAGTAAAGCCATACCATCCACTGCTCGACCTTCACCCTCGTTTCACCGACGGCGAGACCCCCGTGTTTTTATCTCTCGTAACACGATACGCAATACCAGACATAGGTAGCTAGGTACAGATCGTGCCGCCTTAGCGAGGGGGAGCCTCCACCCGGTGTCATGTTCACTTCTATACCCGCCAGAAGCAACCGAGGAATCGACTACACTGTGCGTGGTTGATAAACGGAGTGAAAAACTTCGTCAGATGAAGATGAAAATGAGAACTTGAAACTCGTCTGCGGCGCGCGCGGCGACGATCGCGAACGGTCGGATCGGGGTGGGCAGAAATCGGTAAGCGTCGATCAGGCCGGGTCAGGGCTCCCCTATCTTTCGAACCATTTCTTATCGGCTCGACTCGAACGAAAAGATCCCGTGCGACGAGACTGTGAATTAGATTCAGGCTAAACGACAGGTACCGGGAGACTTAGAAAACGTTACGGAAACGACAGATTAGAGAAAGAAAAAAAAAGAAAGATAATGTACGTGGATCGTGTGGAGGTCTCGGGAGCTAACCGTGTCAATTCGGCGATCTGTTGTAGGTTACCCCTGGCCCGGCCTGATGCGCGCCGCCCTAATCGCGACGATCTCTCCGTCACGATCACTCTCAAGGTCGCATCAAGTGATCGCGTTTAGTTCCTCTTGCTAGACCCTGGATCATCGTGTTCTGTTAGAAGCGGACACCTAGAGCGACCACAATGACGACGATACCGATACTCAACATTGAGTTCAGCGAGCTCAAGGAGCTAGTATGGACGAAGTTGCAGGAGCCGAAGGCTCAGCGGAAGCTAGTCCTGGTTATCGTGTCGATAGCGCTGCTGCTCGATAACATGCTGTACATGGTGATAGTGCCGATCATACCCGACTATTTAAAGTATATCGGTGCCTTCGACGATGACGAGGACGACACAAACTCGACGGTGTATCGGCATCACGGTCAGGACTCGGCGACGGGAGTGCTATTCGCGTCGAAAGCGATCGTCCAGCTGATGGTGAACCCGTTTTCCGGTGCCCTGATCGACAGGATCGGTTACGACATCCCCATGATGATCGGGCTGTGCACGATGTTCGTGTCGACGGCCGTTTTCGCATGCGGCAGAAGTTACGGGGTCCTGTTCTTCGCGAGGAGCCTTCAAGGAGTGGGTTCGGCGTTCGCGGACACCAGCGGCTTGGCCATGATAGCGGATCGCTATACGGAAGAGTCGGAACGCTCGAAAGCGCTCGGTATCGCGTTAGCTTTCATTAGCTTCGGGTGCCTGGTGGCACCGCCGTTCGGCGGTGCTCTCTATCAATTCGCGGGCAAAGAGGTACCCTTTTTGATACTCGCGTTCATCAGTCTCGCCGACGGTGTGATGCTCCTTCTGGTAATGAAACCGTTGAAGGAGCAACTGAAGGAGAGGCAGCAGGGACCCCAACAAACGATCCCGATTTGGCGACTGCTGATGNTTCATCAGTCTCGCCGACGGTGTGATGCTCCTTCTGGTAATGAAACCGTTCAAGGAGCAACTGAAGGAGAGGCAGCAGGGACCCCAACAAACGATCCCGATTTGGCGACTGCTGATGGACCCGTACATCGCCGTATGCGCGGGTGCTTTGATGATGTCCAACGTCGCGCTGGCTTTCTTAGAACCTACCATTTCGTTATGGATGGAAGAGAACATAACCCACGATAACTGGAAGATGGGGATGATTTGGTTGCCCGCGTTCTTTCCCCACGTGTTTGGCGTCATAATCACCGTTAAAATGGCGAAACAGTACCCGCAACATCAATGGTTGATGGCCGCCTTTGGCCTCGCGCTGGAAGGCCNGGACCCGTACATCGCCGTATGCGCGGGTGCTTTGATGATGTCCAACGTCGCGCTGGCTTTCTTAGAACCTACCATTTCGTTATGGATGGAAGAGAACATAACCCACGATAACTGGAAGATGGGGATGATTTGGTTGCCCGCGTTCTTTCCCCACGTGTTTGGCGTCATAATCACCGTTAAAATGGCGAAACAGTACCCGCAACATCAATGGTTGATGGCCGCCTTTGGCCTCGCGCTGGAAGGCCTCTGCTGCTTCATCATACCGTTCTGTACCGGCTACAAGGTCCTCATGATCCCGATATGCGGAATCTGTTTCGGTATAGCTCTCATCGACACTGCTTTGCTGCCGACGTTGGGCTACCTGGTGGACGTCAGATACGTCTCCGTATACGGCAGCATTTACGCTATAGCCGACATCTCGTACAGCTTAGCGTACGCGGTTGGACCTATAATAGCCGGCGGCGTCGTGGAGGCTATCGGTTTCACGGCTTTAAACGNCCCGCGTTCTTTCCCCACGTGTTTGGCGTCATAATCACCGTTAAAATGGCCAAACAGTACCCGCAACATCAATGGTTGATGGCCGCCTTTGGCCTCGCGCTGGAAGGCCTCTGCTGCTTCATCATACCGTTCTGTACCGGCTACAAGGTCCTCATGATCCCGATATGCGGAATCTGTTTCGGTATAGCTCTCATCGACACTGCTTTGCTGCCGACGTTGGGCTACCTGGTGGACGTCAGATACGTCTCCGTATACGGCAGCATTTACGCTATAGCCGACATCTCGTACAGCTTAGCGTACGCGGTTGGACCTATAATAGCCGGCGGCGTCGTGGAGGCTATCGGTTTCACGGCTTTAAACGTCGGCATCGCGTTCTCGAATTTGTTGTACGCGCCCGTGCTGATGTACCTGAGGCACATCTACGACTTCAAGCCGTTCCAGGACGAGGCAGACGTCCTCATGCAAGATCCGCCGGACAAAGAGTACCAGACATACGTGCTACAGGAGCAGAGGCCGCTCTCGGGCGAAGTCGGTAATCATCTGAATCAGACGCGGATGGAAACGAACGTGGATCAAGGTTACGACCAGAACTACCAGGTCGGACAGAATTACGATCAGAGTGGATACGGTCAGAATATTAATGCCGGCGGATACAGTCAACCCTCGATGGGATACGAGCAGCCACCTATGTACGAGCAACCGGCCAATTACGGTCAACAGCCGAGCTACGGTCAGCATCAGCAGAGAGGTTACGGACAGGAGCCGCAGGCGGGAGGTCAGATGGACGCGAACCCGTTCAGGAGGCCTCCGAATGTCGATCAGATGCCTTCCGGCGATAGCAATCCGTTCAGACAAGGAATGTATTAACGCGGTTTACGCAACGGCTTATCGGATAATTGTGATCGTTCGCCAACGAATTAGCACGCACGCTAGTTTCGCGTCACGATATGAATATCGCGAGATAGTCTTCGAGACAGGCTTCCAAGTCAAGGATAATACCGTTGCATTAGGACGATCGCAACGCTCGTTCCCTTTCGGTGATTTATCAAGTGCATCGACGCGGCGCGGACTCCCCGTCGTCGCCCCGTCGCCTTGTGAATTATGAATTATCGAAAGAGACCGTCGTGTCGACTTCCAGAACGATTACTTCAATATTTTAGAGGTCTATCTTATGAAAGAGTACCATCGCGAAGTTCTATGCCTGCCTGGCCATGTTCAATGTCGGTCTTCGGGATCATTCAGAGAGAGTGGTAGTGTTAAAAAAAATCTTTATCGATCGTATTCGTGTTTTAGGTTTGAGAGAAGCAATTCTCCCTCGGTTAAAACGAAACGAGAGCAATTAGTGTGTCGAAATTTGTGAATTAACCGTGATTGATATTTAACGCAGTTCTGTGGTTTCTAAACACCTACAACTTTATGAAATTATCTTATTAAATGATTCATTATTGGGCTCTTCATGAAAGATAATCTTTTAACAAATTCTTCCTTCTTCTTCAAAGATCCTGATAGAACTTACGTAGTATTATTCATCGTTTATTAAAAACTTATTAGCAGTTTTAGATTTTATAAACTAACGACAGATTGGCATTTAACGCATTGTAAACGAGAAGGGTAGAACACGAACAGGCAAACAAAATTCATGTAAACAAATTCTGTAACATATCTAAAAGATAAAGCAATATAAGGAACAGAAAATCGTCACCTGTGACCGGTCGCGAGACACAGGAAAGAAACAACCCAATGTTTGTACAAAGTCAGAGACAGAAGTGATGCAATAATAAGAAAAAAAATTCGCGAGAGGAGAGGCATCGATGTCGAGAATAATCCGAGAGGTGGAGATCCATGGGGATTCGTGGACGGGGCTGAGAAGAGAAACAACACGACCGCTACGGAGGCTTTCCCTCAGCAAGGACCTTCGTACGGTTCGTTGCCAAAGAGATTGGCAGAATCCTTGGTTTTTATTCGTTTCGTTCGCGTTCCATTTGCTGAACTGATGCACACATATCACTAATTAAGAAACTCGAGTTATTAACTGTTGAGGCTTTCATGTAGGTCATTGTATAGATAGGGTGTACGGTAAACGAGAGAGGAGGCAAGCTCTCCTATAGCCGTAATGTATTACGATATCGACGAAGTACGTTGTGACCATTAAACCGTAATAACATATCATTAAATTATTTCATTTCTATCTACCGTTGTCGATAGTCAAGCGGTTATTTTGTTAGCGATTTGAATTCGAGTTTCTCGGGGTAAAACATTCGTATAGGCATGTACTTAGGATCGTTCTGGTTTTATTACGTAGTTGAATGATTTCGACTTAGCGAGTGTCGGTATGCTAAATTCACCGTTCGCTGATTGATCGTCAAACGGGACAGAAATTTTATACGGTTTGATATTTCTAATTTACAATTAAACGATGATCGAAGAGACTTAATTAGTTAGCTGAGTTAGCACTCTTTTAGTAATCTTGACGAGGAATACTGATAGGGCAATACTGATCACGTTTCGAGATATAGTACGTACATTAACTGCTACATATCTGTATTTTCATGAGCTTATTTTTGTATGTAGAGACACTTCCGTTCGAATCTCGTTCGTTTGATTCGCTGTGGAAAATCGGACAGTATTTAACTGATGCGTAGACTTATACATATGCATTCCTATACATACTATGTATATAAATATGTACGCGTATACTAACTATTATTATGCGCCAGCGACCCGCACGTAAAGCTTTACGAGTCCTTTGAAATTCTTTCGCGAACACGGCTGGTTAAAATCATTCGTTTTATTCGCAACTACATACTATACGTTCACGCACAGTAAATATCATTTCATCGGCTCTGAATTCGCGGGTTAATGCATTAAACATCGTATAATTTGGTAGCTCTGTCGAAAAGAATATATCTCGTTCCTTAGCGTTGAATATTAGCAAAGAAAAATAAGTACTTGTTAAATCGTAAATTTATATACAAAACTGAATCTCCATAAGCCGGTTATAAAAGAATCGAAGAAACTTGTTTTGCGTCGACAACTGATCACACAGTAACGCAACACCGCACTCATCGCATTAATCACACTAAATGATGAATCAGAATACGAAACCTTGACATATCCATTTTATCCGGGTAAATGACGGTGTTCGCATACATCAAACTAAAAGCATCAACTAGAACGTGAAATCCATTTGCTTCCGTTTTCACACGTCGCGACGCCCAACTTTAGGCGCAAAAAATTGATTGCAACCGAGTAGTATCTCGCCGAAACGTATCCGCACATCATAGAATCATGCAGTGAAATCGTAACGACTAGCGTAGAGGAAATGGGGGGAGGGGGGCGATGGTCGTGTTTTGAGAGACTCGTCAAATTTTACGCACGTGTCCAAAGCATGTTCGTACCTACTCGTCAATACTCAGAGACGTCGTGAGGAGGAAAAAATAAAAAAAAAGCGGAACGACGTAATCAGGGTCGGAAAGCGGTGTACGACAAAAATTCGACTCTTTCAGCCGATATTTAGGGTCACCGACGTTCGACTACTTCAAGGACTCGGTGCGGTAATGTGAGCTTCGGGGTGGCGCGTCAGTTGTACTTAGCGCTTCGCTGAAGAACCTTCGCGTCGCGTCGCGTCCTTCGAGATCGTCGTCATAAGCGCTTTGAGTTTACAGTGCCTGAACTTTGAAATTTTTACCCCGTTCTCCCGTTGTCGTGAAAATTCGTATTCGCAGACTGTACCTATACTCCCGACCTCGTGAAATCAATGTACCCGAGTCTAAGTAACGTAGAGATTTTAGGTAGGTACATTTAATTACGTATCGTAAGCGTATCCGATTAGAGTAGGCGAGCGCAGTTTTCATTCTTTCGTTCATAGACGAGAATTCAATGTCGTGATAAAAAGATGTTTATACTATATATATATAGGTGTACGTATGCGGACTGAGTAAGGCATTTGGATCAAGTTGGAAGTAGAAGTTCATGTAGAAAGAAGTTGAAACTATTCTGCCGTTCTTTTGCTAGGCTGTCGTATATTTTTCTTTTCGCGAAAATTAAATAAACTCATAATCTCAGACCAATGAAAGTCGTCGGTTCTAGAATTCATAAATTGTCTCAACGTTGCTTTTGCAATTCTTTTTCTGCACGGTAGTAGTCGTTCTCGGACGAAGCGCGAGAGACACATGACTCGCTCCAATTGTCTACCACACCCTGTATTTGCAGTTCCGTTTCTATGAGCTGGCCTCTATTAATAAACTCTTAACGTAACAATTGGTAACAAAAATAAAACGAAAACAACGTGACACTTGCCGATAGTTATCGAGGAATGAGTATCGTCGGGAAAATATGTGCAGCGTGATTTACTTGTTAGGGAATTATACTTGGAGGAAGTTAATTATTACTTCGCCGTAGTCCATTAAAATAATTTCACTGATAAAGTTTTCTATAGAAATGTGTATATACGATACGTTGCAATTGTTGCAATTATTTAAAATTCTTAAAAGGAACAAGAGGATCTATGAATGAAGTGTCGTATTTTATGTTTTCTATGTAACGTTCTATTCTACATTGTTAAAACTTGTTGGTATGCTGCTTAACAAGTTAATCATAGAATTATAGTCATAAAGTGACTTATCCCTATTCGAGGAAATATTTTCTGATTATCGTTTTTGTTAAGTTTTAATATTTTAATATACAGAGTGAGTACTTCATTGAAGTACCTAGTTGTTGATTGCAAATCAGAGCATCTCCTATTACTATACAACGAATTTCTTTTCCGTTTCGACTGATACGATTCATGATTATAATTCATATAGGAGAGTTTTAATGCTTGACGAGGTAATTTATATTATATTGTATCATAGCAGAGTTAAATAATATCTATTATGGAGTTATATAATATCTATTATACAGGATATTTTCAATCTGACGACACGACGGGAAGGAACGTGATATCGCATGTAAAGGTAAATTAAAAATATCGAATATCAGTTTTTCATATCAGGTTTCGTTATTCCACGCTTTTAATTTGCTTTTACACGAAGCGTTGCTTCTCCGTTCAACGAGTTTGGGAATATTCTATATATACATATAATGCATAGAGTATCTAAAATATGTGAGTCAAGCTTGTTTACGTATGATTCTATATACATGAAGAGTATTAGAAATGGGGAATTCTTTCCTATTTCGCCTCGATGCGAATTCGCATCGTTGGGAGGAAAACGATAGCTATCGGGCAAAGCGTTGTATGTATTTACTTATATGGCAAGTTGTATCACAATACGAAATATTATACTATACATATGCGTAATAAAAGTATAAAAGTATACATACATATGAATATAATAAACATGAGTATTAACGTATAACACGCACGTACACATAGCTTCTTTTATCTCTTGTAAATACGTTACATGTGCGCGAATACATATATATATATATTATATTTAAAAAGAGAAAAGAAAAAAAGAAATAATATAGTGATCTTTCTCCTTTTTCCGTACGAGGGACCTGCGTATATATGATATATCTCGCCTATATGTATTATATCGTTTGTGTGGGGTTGTAGCAAGAACGCGAGTGATCTAAATGTAGAACATGTGTGAGGAATATGCAATAAAAGGTGAGCAAATACATAAGAACGGCGTGTTCGCGATTTAGATGTGGAGAAGTCGAACGTTTAGGTTGCTCGCGATATTTTTCTCAATTTCGTGTGTTCATTAATCCCTTTTATCGTGCGAGGAGAAATTAACACACTAAGAAATACCACGTACGCGCTTTAACGATGAATTAAAAGCGTCCTGCTGCGAAATTTAGATTGATGCAAAATTAATAGGAGTTTCTATCTTCAGGTCTGAGAAATTCGACGAAGTAACGTTCATCATGGTGCCAATTGTCCGTTTTACTTTCACACTTTTACAGAATGATTTCGTCAATAACCGGATAACAATTTCTAACTCGGGATTGAAAGTTGTTTATATCCTCATACAATTCCTATTCCGCAGATTGCAATATTTATGTACTGATTAGTTAAGGAAGGAAATAATTAGGATATGCGAGGGGACACAGTCGTTCGATTTTTGCCTAATTCTTTATTATGACGAACATATATAACAAGATTTGGTTATACTCTCTAAACATGAGTATCATAACATAGTGCGACAAATTAATGTATTTTGCTCAAAATTGTTTTGTCAAAATCATTCTCCCGATCACATTTAATGACGTAAGCAGAGAAAATACAGTATTATCTGAGAAAACTTCTATTATACTTGCGTCAGTCTGATATCTACGAATTCCCGAGATAATTATTTACCCTTCCATGAAACGCACGGTGATGCAAAATACATTGACGGCCGCACTTCGAAATTGTTTGAACCAACCAACACCGAAACCGGAAACGTAGCAATTGCACTCGCACTTCCTGCGTGCATACTGAAGCAAAGATGCACGTACGTGCACCTACACTAAGGATTATACATATGTACACATACATACATGCATACACGTACACACGCAAACGAATCACTGGCGTATTGGCATGCGAGTATGATGACGTAGTTACGTGAGACAGAGCGAAGGTACTTACACACGACGACGATGACGGTGATACACACCTAAGCTGCACACAATGCATATGTACCATGTACGTATGTATATTCAAAGAAATCGAGTACCGATGCTGTGTATGTATTTGAAATCTATGATACTGTAATGTTGTTGAACCGGTTATTAAAGATGTCATTGTTACCGAAGAATACCATGAGTTATGCTCTTTAACACATCAATGACCATGTCGTATCAATTGATTTCGCGATCAGTCCAATGATTTGTTATGTTCATACATTGTCGAGTACATTACGGTTAATTTGTGAGAGCAGTTGTTAATCGATTGAATAAAAAAAAAAGAATTGACGAAACGATTTTTTTCATTGATTTACTTCCATTTTCAGTTCTCGCAAGCGCAACGAACCCAACATTCCCGTCACTAGCGACTCTTTCACGATTAAAAAATAATTTCTTGCAGGATATTTCTATGATTTTATATTTCAGGAACTACAATTATGTTCTCTTCAACGATGATTAGCATATAATATGTTCGTCGTATTTCGAACCCCGAATAATGATTAAAGAATTTCCATGACAAGAATTCCTGCTACGCGTATCGGATTTTCTATTCAATGAGCGCAACATTTTACCGTGAAATATTTAAACGACTTGTAAAGATATCGACCGTGGCGTTCGTTGCTTAAGCCAGGAAACATAGCGGCACGTGCCGGATGGAATTCGGGCCTAATGAAAAAGCAAGCATAAAGCGCGCGGGCGGAAGAGGGAGGCGAGAACGCATTGATGGGGTATCTGCGGGGCCCAATGTCAACCTAACCCCATCAAAGTGTAATAATATTTATATTAGGGCGCGGCTGATAGGGTAGGGACATCGGTTGGGGTGCTCGGCAAGGGAACAAGCCGTTTGCGTCGTGGGGTGGCAGGCTAAAGGTCGATCTACACAGGGCGATGCCGACTTGTGCCGTGCCGGAATAACGCAGAATTTCAGTTCGTCGTTGGGGACAATGCCGTAGTTAAAACTTCAAGTATATCTTTCTCGTTACATGTAGAAGCAGGTGGCCTCAGAGGGCCATAAAGTTATCTTTCGGAAAAGAGAGGATTAGTTGAGGAATTCTTCACTTGACGAAAAATATTCGTGGTTGCCGTTCATGATTTTCAGCACGAACACCTGATTACTCTTTTTAAATATTGTTATTTTTTATCGTCGCTTATAATGATCATGATCCTTGGGTCATCATGTCCTAAATTTCCGTGCGCTGTTTAATTCTGTGTCGTTTTCGTTATGATTGTGTGTTGACCTACATTAAAGTTATTCCCCTCCTTGTCTACGAACACAGGGATATCGATTCGTTCTTATTTTTAACGTTTCACGAACGAGACATAAAATTTCGTGCGATGAAACAATTTTTGGATATTTGTGGAAGTAGAGCAACTCTTTCTAAAACAGAACAGCTTACAAATTGTATAGGCACTCTTCATATTTTGTGTAAAAAGATAATTATTGTTAGAGTATACAGCATTTTTATCGATTGCTCTTTTCCGTGAGGAGCGAGCATAAAATCGAGAGTACACGTTGAAAACGTAACGAGCATAGCCGTGGAGATTTCAATGAATGTCGATAATTTCAATGTACGTACTTCGTCACTTCGCGTAGAATTTCAAGACTAATTTAAACAATAGTTTTCTTATACCAAAATTAAGAAACATCAGGAAATACGTCAAGTATTTTTTTAAGCTCCGCTTATGGTGTCAGCAAAACCGAGTGGATTAACGTTGTCGACCATTTTCTATTGGCGCAAATCATTATCATATCGTTAATTATCAAAGCAGATCCGGTAATCGCGTTAATTATTGCTGAAAACGATGACGATGCTAAACCAACAACGTTACGGGCAACACGAGGAGCGGTGGTAATCCCTAAATCCGATTATTCGCCTCATCGGTCCTCGACAACACCAGCCTGCCACCCCCAGTGTTCAATCAATGTTTCTTTTGCCGCCGAACATATCCCTTTGCCGCACGCCTTTTTCGCTTCCTGCTGCTATACAATATTCCTGCTCGGCAATTACTTCCGGAACATCTGACAAATTCTAAATTAAAATTTCATTGAAACGGACACGTGAATTCACGTGGGTTCTCACATTCATAGAATACTTAACAACTAAATATATACGACTTCTANCCTGCTGCTATACAATATTCCTGCTCGGCAATTACTTCCGGAACATCTGACAAATTCTAAATTAAAATTGCATTGAAATGGACATAATTCACGTGGGTTCTCACATTCATAGAATACTTAACAACTAAATACGACTTCTGCCACTCTTTCCACTACTAGGGAACAAGAAATGAAAATATGAATGTAAATTTTTCGTTTCTTGTGATCGTTTAGCATGATACAGAATTTGTAAATCATGTTTAAAGTTCCTCGTTATAAGACATGACAGCATTTCGAAGTATTCGTCAGCTTTTGCGAAAGTTAATTGGCAATCACGGCCACGACATCCAACAGAAGTTGCTAATTAATCCAAACTATGTAACATTGGGTTGAGGCGATCAAAGACTGTCGCAGCCAGACTGATCAACAAGTTAAAAAGCGAGTTAATCTCGTCTCACCGACACTCGAAGGACGGACCTCTACGCGAGACGTTCGCGTTCTTACGCTTTTCTTCGCACCCTCCTGGAATGCGTAGCCGTCGTTTCGAATCTCGTCGAGAAGTCTCGAAGGGCCTACTGTCAATTAATCGTGCCTGGCCAATCTCGAAGGGTCGGGACTTGAGCTCGGGACGGGCACAGGGAAGGGCAGACACCACCAGGCGCGAAAACCTAATTCAGTCCATGTCGACCGACAACCTCGGGTTCCTTTCTAATGTCCGGCATCCCGTGAATCCGATTTGTCGGCTCGTTTGTCTTTGAGATACAATCACCAGATACGCCGTTAGAATCTCGATAACGCGAACCATTAGAATTATCGACACTACTAAATTCTTTCCCTATGATGAATGCTTCTCATAATCTATTATTTTTATGTCTTATTCTAAATAAGTATTAGTTTTCACTATTATAGCACTATAGTGGCGCTTTAAGATGCAAATCTAAAGAAAATCAGAGATACAATAAAATAATAATAAGTACAGAGATATAAAGAAACAGATTCCTGTTTTATTTACTTTGAATTACATGAATTATTATTTTACGTTATTTATTTAATTTACTTTGCAACATGTAGTCGTGCGACAGAATTAAATCTCGAAAGTTGGAACTCCGATGGATGAGCTGACAGTTGCCCAGGCAAAAGTGGCTTGGAATAAGTCCGTAGTGGATTCTCCGGCTCGGGAGACTTGCCTCGGTGGCTTCAAACGACAAATTTTCTGGCAATTAGGTTTGTATAATTAACTCGATTTGTTGAACACCAGTTTCGTTAATTAGGAACGAAAATGCAGCACAGTAAAAAATAAACTTAGCAGTACAAAATCAATATCTTCTCCACAGATTTCAAATCACCTTAAAGCACCAAGATAGACAATACTTTACACGAATTTTTACAAATCTTTAATGATACTTTTTTTCATCATTTATTTACTTTAATTGTCAAGCGTCGGAGGGGTTGACTCTGAGGGTTGCCTGGCCGATATTTTATTATTGACAGTTCGATTCGTCGGAAATACGTCGGAGGGAAATAGGGACAGGTTCCGATAATGACGGTCGCTTATCGTGCGATTCATCAAACGTAGATGTGTCGTGTAGTACTCCGAAGGGGAAGAGGGTCGCTACGATGGTAGATAGAATGAGGAGGCCCGCAAATATGACAAATTGTCGATGTATTGTGCATGACTTGCCGTTTCCTTACATGAATCTGTTTTCATATAACTACCGAAACGAATGGAATTCTCCCCTCCATAGAATACAAATTCACTTGCGATCTAATACAAATAGTGTTACATGCATTATTAATTGACCTTCTGCAAATAGAATTTTGCTAATAGACAGATTGTATATAAAGTAATTATGTATATAAACTACTTATTCTCAATTAAAACTGTTCACCCACTAAAGTATTTATTCAACAGTTCATTTTGCATATGAAAAAATAATAAATATTTTCATTTAACTCGTGGGCAGAAATAATGTGCAAAACGACTTTTCTATATCTTCATATCTTTTTGTGCTAAAAAAAGTACTTGAGACGATTTCGTCGGTAAATTTCATTAGACAAATTGCTTTTATCGATATTGGAGTAGTATTTGAGTGTCGAGAGTTTCCGGGATGGACGATGTAATCTTTTGACGCGAACGGTTTTATGCGTTTCCGTTGAAAAGCGTGATCAAACGCCCGACATTCAATACGATACATTTAATTACCAACGCTTTGAATTAGCGAGGCGGTCCGTTTTCACTTTCATCATCACAGAATTAGAAAGGTAAATACGTTCCGAAAATACACGTTTCAATTAAGCTAATAGGAAACTAAATTAATTTGACATATTAATATCTCTGTTTATGGATATGGGAATTACAAACATCCATCAAAACACAAACTCCGATGACTCTAACGTACACACGTTAATCTATATATAATAAATTATACTTAATGTTCATCGTATGCAAATATGAGTTCAATCGTCATTGTAAGAATATCGAAAGTGAAATGAAGACACTTTTCAGGTGATACGGTAGAGATTTCGCGCCACTTTGCCAGCCTTTTTACGGATAAGTGGGTTTTAATTATGTTAGTAATGCGTACACGTTCTCGATCCTATCATTGACTCGTATCAAGCATCGATCGTGTCCAACGCGTGCCTATTATCCTATTTCTACGATAAGCCTCGCAGTGGGGGGAGTCCTCGGGTCGGATAATGACGGTCATGTATCGCACGATTTATCAGCCACGCGCTTATCGATGCGCCGCGTACTCGAGTAGAGAGAAGGGGGTGGCGATGGTGTTGCTGTTGGTGGTGGCATTGTCGGCGGTCGCGAATGTGACAAATTGTCAGTCCGCAAGAAGGGTGAGCTCTAGACACGTCGCTATACACCTACATCTGTTTCGGCGCTAATACCTTGTATAACTCTTATGGCCTTGTTGGGGGAAGCTGCGTAACGCGCTGGAGCATCGCGAGGGGCGAATGGTTATAGGAGAATGTAACCGAGGAAAGATAGTTTGCTCTCCAAAAATAATACACCAACCATTTCTCCCGTGGAACCCGGCGCATTCACGGTGCTACGACAACGAGTAGTCTCTGTTTTATCTCTTCCTCCAATATTGTTCTTCCCGCGCTAATTGCGCGGTCATAAATTCTCACAATCAAAGCTAGTTTCGTGTCGAGTTGCTACGTTTGCTCATATCCTTAATTTTTCCATTTTGCACTTTACTGTAAATTCTTTTGCTTCCTAAAGAACCAAATTAGAAAGTATATTCAGTTATCCTATTTGTTACTGTACATCGCATTTCGGAAAGTTTTGCCGGAGCCAATCACAGCGTAGAAGTTGTAGCATTTCAAGGCTCGCAAGCACGAGATACTGGCGTTCCGAACTTTCCGACATGCTTCCCATGGACAGGTATCTTCTAATACTTCCGGCAGATCCGTGTGTCTGACGTTCCCATTGAAACTTCGCGGAGTTGTACGGTTCCGTTTCGTTTCGTTCCATTCCGTTCCGTATCGAATCAAAAGTCTACAAAGGATAGTAGTCCAGGAGCTCCGCAATTTCATTACTAATATTCTTTCGTTATTCGACTACCTTGAACTAAAAAACAAAAATAATTGAAGGCTGACAGCGTACAAAACGGCACCGCTGGAAAATCGGAAATATGTAAAAAATACCAGACTTTAGTCGAAACTTTGTACATTTTATTAATAAACTTTTGTGCATGTATTTTCGGCATACTAAATTCTATAAAAAAGTTGGTCTGACAGATTTTTGGCGGTTATAAATGTGTCTAGTAATGGGAGATCCTTGACGGAAAAAAATATCATTAAAGAAGATACCATTATTTCTGGAATTTTTTTTATAAACAATATGTAATATAATAGTGTTTAGAAAATTTGATATGTCAGACTTGGAGCGGTGATAAATTGGACTGGCAGTCGCTACACTCCCACGCAGCATTGTAGCACTGAATTTTCCAAGAGCAAGTATTTCTAACTCAGAAAGATATGTCATCTTCGAAAAATACTTGAGTAATGAAATGAGTCACCCGTTCGTGTCGCGGGCTCCCGGACTGTAGGGGGCGTAGGACGTTAGCCTCGAAGACAGAATCCACTTACCGGGGACGATGCAGTCTACGCGCGTAACCCCTCTTCGAGGGGAGCGCTCGCGTGCTCTATCTGGCTCTGGTCCGCTCGAGGCTGGCCGCCCTCGAACGAGGGAGAAGAAAAGAGCGAAAAATAGAAGAAGGGCGGACAGGGGTTGGTTGATAGCGGCGAGAACGTAGGTCGAGGCTGGGGGCTCCGTAACAAACGCGGATCGTGTAAGGGGTCGAGCAGATAAAACGAGATCGTGTCTCGAGGCTAGCTACGAGGGGGGAAGACAGAGCATGAAAGAAATTGGTACATCGCTCGGGATGAACAAGCCAACGAACCGCAGACTTCATTCTCTCGGCCTTGCGCTCGGAACTTTCGCTTGGCTCGCAAACTTTTCGTTTCGTTCAAGGTACGCGAGGCGCGGAGAGGTACAGGCTACCTCGTCACTGGTGAACGGGTATAAACAAAAACGAAATGCAGAGAAGGATCGTGGTAAACTGTATCTAATTTTTGCGGTTTTGAAAAAGTTTTATTTCAACTAGTTCGTAGGTGCACGAAGATAAGAGATCAAATATGTAGACAATCTGTAGATTGCTCTACATAGATTAGCAGGAAACGTGTTCAATTATAAATAAATTGTACTGCAAGAGCATTGTTCTAATCTATAAAAGATTCATAGCAAACTTAATCTGTGCACGTACGTTGCATACATGTATAGTATATTTCGATTTCAGTTAGAAATAGAGGCAATTGCCTAGCATTGTAACAGCGCAATGTATGAATTATTCAGTATTCGTACAATACACGTACCTGTAGGAGAATTGAATTCAAAATTCATTAAAGTGTTTTACCTAGACATATTTTGATGCTACTTTCTCCAGGTTTTCTATTACATATTGCGTATAAAATGTGTTAAGTCTAATTATATTACCAATTATTATTAACGAAGTTTAACGCGTAAGAAAAAATATTTTGCAGAGGAACATTAGTAAAATAATTTTCTCTTAATTTACGGAATACCTTGTAGAATATCCGGCTGTAATTACTTACCTGGTTAGCTAATTAAACGCACAATTTGGTGGAAGAATTTTATTGGGAACGTTGGTCGAGTATTTTCTTTCGTGGTGAGGGTAAACCGTAAAAGTTTTAATGAGGTTATTTGGACGGGAATACGAGAATCTGGGAAAACACGAGGCAGGGGAAAAGTAAGGTTTCGAAGTATAGCACAAGGGTCAGTGGTGACGCTTAATTGCAAGCGTTGCGTGTGAAATGGTAAAATGAAGAAGTGTTCGTACCATGAATATAAACATGCTCGTGAGGAGAAATACTGGTATATGTGAAGGAGAAAATTGTTTTTTAATTCGCTCGTATTATAATTACGAGAACTTAAAAGGTGTGTCCTCGGGCCAGCCGGAAGACGGGGTGGAAGTGAAAGAAGTAGAAAAGCGTGAAGGGCGAGGGGAAAAAAGAAAGGAGAGCTCGAGTGAGATTTCCAGACAAAGGCCTCTGTTTGAGTGGTTGCTTACGGCATTGTTGCCCTTTGCCCCTCGCATTCATCGATGAGACAGAAGGGGTTACCACCCTTCGAAAGCCGGGGAAACACTTTGCCGCATGAACCGGAAATGCGGCCGTTTGACGCTTCCCGTACTTCGATGACCAGTTTCTTGGCTCATTTAAGCTCGTCGTTTAGTGACCCTTTTATCAAAAAGAATTTGATTTCCACTTTACACGAAGAAGTTCATCCTGAATACAGAACTCCATCCTTGATCCTTCCTTTAACAAATATAAAGTCATTATAAACATTTAGAATTGACTTAATTGAGATAAGTTTTACGTGATTCAATTAGTCATTACCGGCATTCTTATCTGTGTCACTGTAAACTTACTTTCTTGATAATTTGTCCGAATTACCACGGATCTACTTAACTATTAATCTGATAAGAATTCGTAACAAGTTACGGATCTATATATGTTTCAACGTGGAACGTGACACGTTTTCGTTATCTCCACTAAATCGTTTTATCAAAACTGGTTTTCATCAACTTTGACCGGTGGACAAACTTCTCTAAACTCGCACGTGGTCGGGATAAACTTCTCTAAAGCGCTCGTTATTTCCAGCGATAACTGTTCCATTGAAATTTCACGAACAGGGTGCAAACTAAAAAGTTGCTCCTGATTGCGACACATTTTGAAATTGCAAAAGGTCGAACGTTCTCGCGACTCCGATTCACCCTGATCTTTTAACATCCCATCTAGAACTACTATATTCTACCCCGGTTCCTCGTTCCGCGACCCTCCCGACGGAACCGTCCCTACTTTATGAATAAAGTAAGAAGTTTCATTGCGCACATGTACCCTCGTAGCCGTCACTCGCCATCCAACCATTCTCGCCGACATCGAGTTTCTTCTTCTCGCGCATCTCCGAGCCGTGACGCAGCGGAGAGCACCATATTGCGTTATAGGTATCAAGCCGCACATAAAACGGTATTAGCGCTTCCCCCATATGCTCTGCTCCGCCCGGTTGAATTTATTCGAGCAGATAGCAAGAACAATGATCCTCCAAGTGGTCGTCTTTGATGGCATCCTGGGTACCGTAGACTGTCTATCTAAATGAGCTTATATTCCTATAATATTGAATTCTATATTTATTAGATTGGTGCGCATCGAAGTCTACCGTCGTTTTATTTGATATTTCTAAGCCGAAGAACCGATCCATTTTGATTAATATTTCGTAATAACCGAGCTAAAATGTCAGCTTCAATATGGCTATCATTGCTTTGTTAACCCGTCTGTAATCTATTTTGAATATCGTTTATGATTCGCTGATTTATATTTGGTATATGTCATAAATGTTGGAAGACATACTCTATTCGAATTTTCACTTCTTCCACAAGTTTTTTTTATCCCTATGACGCATACAATACAATTCAATAAAAACCTAAAAATCTGAAAAAAATCATGGGCAATCCTTGTGGCAATACGAATCTGTCATACGAATATAAATGTAGTATCAAAACGATTTCTGTGTGAAAAAACTATTTTTAGTACTTCTCTATTTTTCACGACTACGTTTTCCAACAAAAGAAATCTGAAAAAATTTTCAGACATGTCTAGCTACACTACGAATATACCAGTATTTTTGCAGATTTTTCGTACAACGTTAAATAAAGGAAAACTACAGATAATTGATTTTTTTATTTTACCCTGTTACTACCTCCCTGGTTGAGATATAGCACTAAAAATTAGACTGAATATTTCTTTCTTTCTAAGCTTGTGAATTNCTATGACGCATACAATACAATTCAATAAAAACCTAAAAATCTGAAAAAAATCATGGGCAATCCTTGTGTCAATACGAATCTGTCATACGAATATAAATGTAGTATCAAAACGATTTCTGTGTGAAAAAACTATTTTTTAGTACTTCTCTATTTTTCACGACTACGTTTTCCAACAAAAGAAATCTGAAAAAATTTTCAGACATGTCTAGCTACACTACGAATATACCAGTATTTTTGCAGATTTTTCGTACAACGTTAAATAAAGGAAAACTACAGATAATTGATTTTTTTATTTTACCCTGTTACTACCTCCCTGGTTGAGATATAGCACTAAAAATTAGACTGAATATTTCTTTCTTTCTAAGCTTGTGAATTACACAAACCATGTTCATTTAGTTCAAGAGCACTTTTGACCTCTTTATCCAGCTAGGCCCTTTTTAACCTTGAATTTTAAGGTCAAGGACAATTTCGCGGTAACTTTTTTTACAGATCCTCACCGATCTGAAGATTTAGCATACGTTTATGATTGCCAAGACTAAACATTTCTTTCCACCCTATACATACTTTTAAAGGAAAGATGGTATAGACAAAAAATGGGAAGAACGTGTGAGTAGCTGGGGAGTTTTTATTGAACGTAAAGGAAAACCGCGGACGTGATTAAGCAAAGCCGAATAAAGAGCGAGGGGGTTACGCCCCCTCGCATTTTCTTGCCGGGTGTGCGGTGCAGCCCCAAAAGCATCGAGTAACCCCGGCAGGCAATACTGGACCAGCAGGGTGGTCGCAGTAACGACGCGTCGTCAGTTAATCAAGCCATTCCGTTCCGGCGAGACCCGAATGAGGATACGGTTTGAACGACCATCGATTTTCTTCTTACCATTCTCTTCTCCGTAGAAATCCCTTCGCGACGCCAATCTCGATCTCTAGGG
>SMSR01014476.1:0-36621 GCA_019453355.1 Ceratina japonica | reverse complement strand
TTTCACGACTACGTTTTCCAACAAAAGAAATCTGAAAAAATTTTCAGACATGTCTAGCTACACTACGAACATACCAGTATTTTTGCAGATTTTTCGTACAACGTTAAATAAAGGAAAACTACAGATAATTGATTTTTTTATTTTACCCTGTTATTACCTCCCTGGTTGAGATATAGCACTAAAAATTAGACTGAATATTTCTTTCTTTCTAAGCTTGTGAATTACACAAACCATGTTCATTTAGTTCAAGAGCACTTTTGACCTCTTTATCCGGCTAGGCCCTTTTTAACCTTGAATTTTAAGGTCAAGGACAATTTCGCGATAACTTTTTTTACAGATCCTCACCGATCTGAAGATTTAGCATACGTTTATGATTGCCAAGACTAAACATTTCTTTGCACCCTATACATACTTTTAAAGGAAAGATGGTATAGACAAAAAATGGGAAGAACGTGTGAGTAGCTGGGGAGTTTTTATTGAACGTAAAGGAAAACCGCGGACGTGATTAAGCAAAGCCGAATAAAGAGCGAGGGGGTTACGCCCCCTCGCATTTTCTTGCCGGGTGTGCGGTGCAGCCCCAAAAGCATCGAGTAACCCCGGCAGGCAATACTGGACCAGCAGGGTGGTCGCAGTAACGACGCGTCGTCAGTTAATCAAGCCATTCCGTTCCGGCGAGACCCGAATGAGGATACGGTTTGAACGACCATCGATTTTCTTCTTACCATTCTCTTCTCCGTAGAAATCCCTTCGCGACGCCAATCTCGATCTCTAGGGGCGCTCGCCTTCTTTCCCTTAAACCTCGTGGCTTTGGACGTGCTCGGAGAAACTACCCCTTAACGATTTAGCTTGTGCGCGACGTTTTTTTGGTTACGAGGCGCGAACAGATTGCATCAGCTGCATCGTGTTTTAAGCTTTCTTTTCAGTGACCGCCCGTAGCTGTAAAAATATTAAATAACAATAATTTTAAAAGGTGTGACTTGAATTATTGTTGGGTTGTTCGGAAAGTACGCGCCGACATGCTTAAGGTCTCTCACGATCCTGAGGTTGACCAAGCGTATAAAGGAGCGCTTTTACTGTGAAGACGGTCAGTGGCCACTGGATCTCGAGGCTCGGTCGTCCGGTGGTCAGCGGTCGTACGCAAAGTACGCCAGGTATCCCGGAAGTCCTTCGTCGAATTTCATTGTCATTGAAATTGCGCTACTAGCCCGGTCTAGAAAATAGGACGGAAGGAAAGGACTCGCACAATTTCCGCCAACAGGGTGGGAACGCGACAAAGGACGGGGGAAGAAGGGACGGAGAGAAAGAGGAACGGATAGAGGCGTCCGTGGGGACGGTTGCAACCCTCGTAATCCCGCGACTGAAAGCCTCGTTTAATATTTATGATTTATTTCGGTTTAATTCGACGTGCAAACGGGAGGACGCATTTATATTCGACGATGTTTGCGCGCTTGATCATCAGACGACGTTTGCTTGACGTGTGCGAAAACAGGATTAAAGATTTATAAGAAATGCTAACGAACCGATGCTTCCATTCTGATGTATCTGCTGAACTATAACGAGATATTTTAGTCACTCAGCTATTTGTATAAAAATTGTACTGAAATTGTAAAGAAGTCTGAATAAAAAAAATTTTTATTTCAGTATAATGGCAAATATTTTCTGTCACCTGAAAACGTAGGGTCACGAAACAATCTTTAACCGGTCTTTTCTACAGGCGTATTAGGAACCATCAACATGGGAGGGCCGTCAGCAAACGGCGATAAATTTCAACCGCGTTTCAACTGCACTTTACACAAGCGGAGGCGGTTCCGCAGAATCGTCATCGTCATTGTTCCAACGACAATGCCCGATAGAAATGCCTTCACCCTCGTATCCGGTTCCTTGCGAACACCAGGGGAGAGAATTGCCCCCGGTATTAACTCACGTAATTGAGATTTATTAATTCGCCGGCTGGCTGCTGGCCACCGTGTTGCAACCGTATCTCTTCTCCTTTCTCTCTTTTCGTTCCCGGTTCCACGTCGTAACTTCATTATTATTACCGCTTATGAATTTATGCCCGCAATCCTGACAACAAAGTCGACTTTATCAAAGATTGCATCCATTTTTCTCTCTTTATTTCTTACAATCGTCGGCCAAAATTTTGCAGAAATCAAGAAAGTCGAATATAAAGTATAATTACTTACATGTATAAATTGTTAGATTAATTTATATGATTTTCAGTACCCAGTTGTATATTTTGTAATTTACTAACGGGATGAAAACACGTTTCGACAATGTCGTAACCGTTGATTTGAGAAGTTCTACGGATTAACAGGAACGCTGGTAGCTGCCGAATAATCGTACCGACCTCCCATGATTAAATCCGTTTTCATCGCCGCGGTCGTAATCTAAACGAGACAAAACGATCCGTCATCCGGCCGTTTAATGAAAGTCGCGATCATAACTTAGCAGGTTCGGGCTTAAGACACCGACCAAGGAAACAGAGTCGAAGGTGGAAGTTGAACGCTTAATCCAGCAATATGAAACTCCCCTGTGGCTTACTCTGTCGCCGTTCCCCTATTTATATTCCGCTTTCTTACTCGCGTTACACTACACGATAATAAACATTCGACGCTCTAAAGCAGACGTTCCAGGCAAGAAATATACAGTAAAGAAACGAAAGCATAACTGGTAGGGTTCTACAAATTTTTTAAACCCGACACTCTGTTCGTACAGCAATAATACTTTACTTATAAATAACCATATAACTCACATACACACACCATGCTTGCATAATTGAAAGAATATTCAATAAATTTTTCTCGTATGGAATAATTCATGACCGCAACGAGGATGGAAAAACACGTGTCGGATAAATTGTACAAGAGCTAAAAAAATATTCTGCAATAAATAACCAGGGTTCTGTGTTTATATTTGCAGAGGGATGGCGAGACTCGGTGTTGGGGGCTTCGCGTCGTTTATTGGTGACTCTCGGCAGTTTCTCCAGGGACAGTTCGCCATGTCCTGCCAGGGTAAGTCACTACGTTGTTTATTCTTCGTCAAAGAAAAGAACTCGCGGAGTTGGTGATTCCAACGTTTACCTTTACCCGGTTGTCCTAATAAAGAGAAAAAAGGTAGGAAATTACAACGTTGTTTGAAGAAAACTTAGAACATTCTTCATCGAAAATCCAAGTATCACTTAATTTTAGGTATAATTAATATTACTTTAAAAATACTCTAAAAGATACTATTAGATGCAACGTTGTTAAGTTGAAATAATAATTTGAGATATAATCATTCTCTTTAAGCACGCCAGCCTAATCACTGTTAGTAATTGGTGAAAGTTGAGCGAACGCGTTTTAGCCTTGTCACTTTGCACGAGCCCCGTTCGTCACCTGAGGGCAGGGACACGCACCGCCCGATACTGAAATGTAAATCGAACCCGCGTGGTTGCCACCCTCATGCATTTCGGATTGCCAAAAGCAAGGATCTACCCAACGCCTCCGGCTGAAATATGCAAATGACACGCAACGCCGTCAGATACGATCTCGTTACCAGCGAGACCGAGGGTGGATAATATTTATCGTAGAGAGATCAGGCCCCGTGATATTCCTACAATTCTGCAATTTTTCATTTCTGTACCAGGAATTCTAAAACAATCTCCGCGTTCAAAAAACGTACGTTATCAAATTAAGGGGTCCGGCCGTCGAAATAGAGACGTCCCCGGAGAAATACTGCACAGCAGCCATTTGGCACTTCAAAAAGTTATTTTATATAGTCCATGACATGTATGATAGAAATCCTATTTTGAAATTCCGATTTATTTCATGATTTCTCTGAAAGAAAATCACAAAGTATTCCTATTCTTCTTTTTGTCCAGAGTGGTCTAACCCCTTAAATTATTAGCATCTTGATAATATTCGACTCATTTCAAGTGTAGTGTGTTTCCATGACCTACAATTTTGGAATTGTACGTTTAATCGAAACATGAGGTGTCTTCTCATATCATTTTGTACCGCATCGCACGTGTCTCTGACGGTAATAAAATTTGTGCGAACGTCGTACAAGACGTAAGACGCGGGATAATGTATCACTGTCTATATCAAAGTGAATATGATGCTGGGGAGAGTTCTATAAGAGTTGGCGAAGTGGATTACGGTATAGCAGTTGCACGCTTGTACCGCGTCAGTAGAATAAGTGGATTCGTTGCCCGTTACTTTTATATGCCTAGTTTGCCACGAGCTTCTCGTTCTTCGTAGTCATTCTATGTATAGTACCTCTGTTACAAACTTTGCTCTCCAAATCTTTGATAATGTATTGATCTCAAATTGTAATGTAAAAGTACTGGTTCATAAAATTTGGTATGAATTATGGTAGGGCTTGAAAAGCAACGTGTGGGTGTAAATCAAATCAGCTTATTATTGCTTTAACAATACTCCTCGACATCCAGGGAATGACGTCAATACCGCGTCTTTATTAATTAAAATGTAGTTCATGAAATTCAGCTCGCGACCCCTGACCTATCTTTTCAATTGCGACGATGACGATAATTATTCTTAGTGTTCACGTATTCACTAACATCTCCGATCCTTTATGGCGGTACGGACCNTCGCGACCCCTGACCTATCTTTTCAATTGCGACGATGACGATAATTATTCTTAGTGTTCACGTATTCACCAACATCTCCGATCCTTTATGGCGGTACGGGCCATCCGGGACAAAGAAAAACTGTGCGCTCTGGGCAATGTTTGTACAATTTCCATTCGTTGAAATCTGATGAAAAAGATTTCTTTTGTGGAAACATTCTAGCAGACCATTATAAATTTCGTATAATTAGCAGGAACACTGTTTGAATAGTACCTGTGAGATTATTTTATCTAAATTATTATCTAACTTGCTCTGACGAAAATATCGTTTATTAAAAATGAGAGTATGTAGAGCTGCTCGCTAGTGATGGATTTGTTTTTTAATTAATTGATAAGACTGTCGAATTGATAATTCCTCGGATATATTTGCTTTACCCAAAATTTCAACATGGCTGTTTGAGCAGTTGTTAATTGATAGCTGGGCGTGGTACACCTGGTTTGCTAATCGATACCAGAGGCCCCTACGGTCACGTATCCTACCCTGTTTGTACCTCCGTCATTCACCCGTGCACCTTTTTCCTCTTTTCACCAGTCTCTTCTCGCCCGCATCGGTTAAAAAGGGCAAAGGTCTAATCTGAATTCTATCCTCCGGAGAGGAGCCGTTCGCACAATCAAAAAACGTCTTTCGCCGAGTCGTCTTAACCTCAATGAAATACGATCGAAAATCCAATATAAAAGCAATATCGGAAGTGACACTTTCGCGAATATACAGCCCCTACGCCCTACGCCACCGTTCCAGTTCCCATTCGCTTATATTTCAAATACGTTCTTCCCCAAACATTAATTTCCTTCCGAGGAATTGAAATTCTTGTCATTTGCTACTTTTCGCCTGACTCGATTTATGTTTAAAAAGATAGATTCGAATTAGATCTTTATAATAATACGTATATACGAAAATCGTTTCTTAATTTCGCAGTTAATTTCGCATTTTATCGTAGTATAAATTCTATCTATATTTACGTTTCGTTCTAAATTCAGCAAATTAAAAACAGATACATATTCCTTTAATATGCAATCAAATTATAATGAACATCATTGATAAGCGCGAAAAAGAAATCATGGCGCGTGACGATTAGAGGAAGTGGATAGGATTAAAGGGTGAACGGCAAAGTCCACTTATTCTACCTGAGCGCACCTCGGATCTGGAGAGCCGAATAGACCGAGGAGTTGATCCCTTCTATTGCATTAAGCGATACGCCCGATCAACTTTACCTGCGGCCCACCACTTTTTCCTAAGGGTGCACCGTCACGAGCTAACCATAAATAACGCGTTATCTCGGGATCCGATAGAGGCTAATTTATTTACGAATCGCCCCCGCGGGCCACGGGGTTGTTCACGCGTGAGTCACGTGCCATCTGCCACGAGCTACCCACTCTATTATGATCTAGGACTGCATTTATCATTATCTGCGATGACTTAGTTCCTTGTGAGCGATCTGAAATCTGAAAAATTGTTCCGATTGTTCTCGCTACTTTCACTTGAGAAATTTCACTTGAGACACGCGATTTGATTCTGCGATAGACTGTGTCCTTCGGGTTTTGGAGTAATACAATCATTTAATTCGATCATTACAACTTCTTTCACGTTGTTCGACATTCCATTTTTCTTGCAATAAGACCCATCATTATTTTCAATTAAAAAAATTTTAACCCAATCTTTGGCTACGTGTCACCAATTCTTAGTAGATCAGGCGATATAAAACTCACGCCGAATCAGATAGCACCTTTAGGAACTTGGCATGCGATACGATTTTCTTGTGAAATGCAGCGGTTGGGGATAAACTATAGAATCTTAAGCGACTCAGTCACGAAATTAACCATTCGTCCAAGAAACTCCAAATACATTCAAAGTCACAAGCCAAAATTGTAACTCGCCTATTGTTATTTTTATATTTTTCAGAAAATTTAANTGATGGATTTGTTTTTTAATTAATTGATAAGACTGTCGAATTGATAATTCCTCGGATATATTTGCTTTACCCAAAATTTCAACATGGCTGTTTGAGCAGTTGTTAATTGATAGCTGGGCGTGGTACACCTGGTTTGCTAATCGATACCAGAGGCCCCTACGGTCACGTATCCTACCCTGTTTGTACCTCCGTCATTCACCCGTGCACCTTTTTCCTCTTTTCACCAGTCTCTTCTCGCCCGCATCGGTTAAAAAGGGCAAAGGTCTAATCTGAATTCTATCCTCCGGAGAGGAGCCGTTCGCACAATCAAAAAACGTCTTTCGCCGAGTCGTCTTAACCTCAATGAAATACGATCGAAAATCCAATATAAAAGCAATATCGGAAGTGACACTTTCGCGAATATACAGCCCCTACGCCCTACGCCACCGTTCCAGTTCCCATTCGCTTATATTTCAAATACGTTCTTCCCCAAACATTAATTTCCTTCCGAGGAATTGAAATTCTTGTCATTTGCTACTTTTCGCCTGACTCGATTTATGTTTAAAAAGATAGATTCGAATTAGATCTTTATAATAATACGTATATACGAAAATCGTTTCTTAATTTCGCAGTTAATTTCGCATTTTATCGTAGTATAAATTCTATCTATATTTACGTTTCGTTCTAAATTCAGCAAATTAAAAACAGATACATATTCCTTTAATATGCAATCAAATTATAATGAACATCATTGATAAGCGCGAAAAAGAAATCATGGCGCGTGACGATTAGAGGAAGTGGATAGGATTAAAGGGTGAACGGCAAAGTCCACTTATTCTACCTGAGCGCACCTCGGATCTGGAGAGCCGAATAGACCGAGGAGTTGATCCCTTCTATTGCATTAAGCGATACGCCCGATCAACTTTACCTGCGGCCCACCACTTTTTCCTAAGGGTGCACCGTCACGAGCTAACCATAAATAACGCGTTATCTCGGGATCCGATAGAGGCTAATTTATTTACGAATCGCCCCCGCGGGCCACGGGGTTGTTCACGCGTGAGTCACGTGCCATCTGCCACGAGCTACCCACTCTATTATGATCTAGGACTACATTTATCATTATCTGCGATGACTTAGTTCCTTGTGAGCAATCTGAAATCTGAAAAATTGTTCCGATTGTTCTCGCTACTTTCACTTGAGAAATTTCACTTGAGACACGCGATTTGATTCTGCGATAGACTGTGTCCTTACAGTTTTGGAGTAATACAATTATTTAATTCGATCATTACAACTTCTTTCACGTTGTTCGACATTCCATTTTTCTTGCAATAAGACCCATCATTATTTTCAATTAAAAAAATTTTAAGCCAAACTCTGGCTACGTGTCACCAATTCTTAGTAGATCAGGCGATATAAAACTCACACCGAATCAGATAGCACCTTTAGGAACTTAGCATGCGACACGATTTTCTTGTGAAATGCAGCGGTTGGGGATAAACTATAGAATCTTAAGCGACTCAGTCACGAAATTAACCATTCGTCCAAGAAACTCCAAATACATTCAAAGTCACAAGCCAAAATTGTAACTCGCCTATTGTTATTTTTATATTTTTCAGAAAATTTAATAATTTTCCAGTCACGTCTGTATTATAATACATTGCTTTGACTTAACATAATTACAGTTTTCAACTTTTGTCTTTAATAATACGAACTTCATCGTCGTTATTCATTTATGATCCTATTCAGATCTGTTTAAATAGTAATTATAGACGAATTTGAATGGCACTCTTGTTTCGGAAACGTTCGGTAGGTACTTGAACAATTGGAACAGGTCGAAGCATTTTCGTTAATAAGCATGATCAGGGCAGCCAGGAAAGGGGGACGGCCGGTGGTAAAGCATGTTCAACTTCAAAGCGGTATCGAGTGTCGCTAACTAAAGTTTGAACGGGGTGGAGGAGTTGCCATTTCCAATCCGAGTCCATTTCGTGATTAAGTGTAAACTTCTGAAGTTGCCCCGGAGGACGTACGCAAACATAACACGCGTACACGCGGCCGCGTTTGCTTCCTTTTCATAGACGGGAACTGTCCATTCCCCGATGAGCATTGAATGCTACGAGAAATCACTCGTTCATCCAATAATACAAAATACATATTCGCATGCTGCTCCAGGGATACTCTTGATAATGGGCAAAGCTTGTTTCCATTATCAATATTACAAATTAGTTCTGGTAAACATCTCGCATAGAACAAAGCATTTATAGACCCGGAGATAATAAGCTATTAATAACGTAATTAATAAATATAATGTTCTTTTTAGGAGTATATTATTCAACAAGTAGAAATTAATTTATTCTCATGAGCCTTCTCGTCCTCTTGTTCCGAGGAGTAAATAATATAGAAAGGCTCGGCCTTCCCTTCAATTATCCCAGCGCACGTTTTTATGGTGCAGCGGTTGGCTCCCGCCATTAGGAACCCGATATCGGCTCGGATCCGAGGCAACCTTTTCGCCTTTGATAGTTTATTTGGATCGTTTAAAGAGGAACAACGGTACAGCACGGGATTTGATGGTCTTATCTTGTACTCGTGTTAAATCAGTAATTTAAAGTTCAAGAGTCGAGGTAAAACATCATCACTAACTAGAACTACCAAACCAGTCAAAGTAACTGGTTTTGAGTCGAGAAATGCATGTATAAAAAGAAGTCGGTAGTTGTAGTGTTAATCTTATCATATACAATGGCATTATCCAAATTTGGACTAGATTTGTATTGAAGTTTGCTGTCTGTAGCGTATGATCCTAGTAGCATTTACTCTTGGCTTAACGTTGGCCCAACTCTATGCCAACAGTAAATGGTCAGTTTTCACTCGGCCCAACTATATGACAACAGTAAATGCTACTAGGGATGTATTTGTCACACACTTAAAATCAATTGCTTTACAAATTGTATTTTCATAAATAATAGCAAAATAGATTACATTATCTATATATCAATTTCATTGAAAGCGTTTTGGATGCATAGTAAAAAAGTAAGTAAAATCTGAAGTCTGACGTTTATCTGTACCGGAATTTATAGAGATTTATAGTCGATCTCGAACAAAATAGTGAAAATGAATTCGAGAAGGGCTCGCGAAGCGCACTTGTGTACGGGGGTCAAGTTCTCGGTCGTCTCATTAGAAACGCGAGCATAATCCCCTGCCGGTACGCCGGTTCGCTCTCCAATTACTGTTCGCTCGTTCCTGGTTCCTACATGGCTCGGAGCAGGTTCAGGAGACAGCCAGTGGCGTAAGCAAACATTCAGATGAACATTAATCACAGTAATCACAGAAATTTCACGATACGACACTGGCGATGATTAATGAAGCACGTTTTCATTCGTGAAGACATCGCATGTATCTTATTTTCATTAACATTGTAAGAATGCAGTCGCCGCCATAATTATATTGGTAAAAAAAATTGCAAATAGGAATTTCTTTCACAATTTATTTAAAAAAAAAGTAATATTTGGAAGGTGCATAAAATAATTTCCCACCCCCGTAGTTTTTCTACTATCTAACGTTTTCTTGTTGGTAAACTGTCGCACTGTGTCCTCGCAATTAACTATAGAGTCACTCGGTTACGCCACTGCGGCGCGGTACGCTGGTAGGAAAATCTCAGTCGGCCCTTTTCACGCGTGTGTAAAGAGTTTGTACGCGTCGTTCACGCAAAATCCGTAATTGCTCCGCACGGTTGCACATCGCCGACTGTTTGCCAATTTGTTCGGTTTGCCGTTGTTTGCGTTCCGCTGGAAACACTGCACCGCCGCCGCCGAGCCGACCCTCCATTCGCTTCGGGGATTTCGTTATCCACTGGAAGCGTGGCCTACTACTTCTGTTCAGTGTATAACACTTTCATACGGACAATACTTGCTATACGAGTGTCGACGAAGCTTATTGTTTACAGATTACAGAACAAGAACGGTTAATTAAAAATTAATTGAAAGCCTAACAGAGAACAATGTTTTAACAATTTATTTCCTCGTATATGGGAGAAACTATTGATGTAATTAAAACGCGATAAGAAAAATTTGTGCATGTTTGGAATACTTCTCGTCGTTGGTGTACGAAATTGTACGTCAGGTAGAAAGAAGTGAAATTAGGAATGAAGGAACTAATTCGAGCCTCCCTTTCGACCTTACAGCGGTAGATGAAGCATATTATTGCGTCTGAAGTAGAGCGTTGATATTCCACGGCTCGGCAGCGTGTAAATCGACTTTGATCGTCATCCCGTAGCAGAATTGCTGCGAATTTTAAGAGCCGCCACGCCACGAGCGAAGAGACTTCGGGAGCGAGGACCCTTCCGTTCCTAAAACAACGAGAAAACTTATTTTTCCCTTCGAGGCGTCTTCTCGGTTGTTCTTCAAAGCAGGAGGGGTCTTTATTAAAGCGTAAACTAGAATATTCCCAGAGGACCGACACGATTATATGAAAGACCCGAGCCGATTAACCGCCCAGAGAAATTGAACACTCCGTTTTTCGTCCTAAGGCATCTTATTTCTTTTTATATCCACTCCCATTGTGTTCTATGTTTTCAATGATTGAGTATTTTTCTTTCTGAAGAAATTGTNTATATGGGAGAAACTATTGATGTAATTAAAACGCGATAAGAAAAATTTGTGCATGTTTGGAATACTTCTCGTCGTTGGTGTACGAAATTGTACGTCAGGTAGAAAGAAGTGAAATTAGGAATGAAGGAACTAATTCGAGCCTCCCTTTCGACCTTACAGCGGTAGATGAAGCATATTATTGCGTCTGAAGTAGAGCGTTGATATTCCACGGCTCGGCAGCGTGTAAATCGACTTTGATCGTCATCCCGTAGCAGAATTGCTGCGAATTTTAAGAGCCGCCACGCCACGAGCGAAGAGACTTCGGGAGCGAGGACCCTTCCGTTCCTAAAACAACGAGAAAACTTATTTTTCCCTTCGAGGCGTCTTCTCGGTTGTTCTTCAAAGCAGGAGGGGTCTTTATTAAAGCGTAAACTAGAATATTCCCAGAGGACCGACACGATTATATGAAAGACCCGAGCCGATTAACCGCCCAGAGAAATTGAACACTCCGTTTTTCGTCCTAAGGCATCTTATTTCTTTTTGTATCCACTCCCATTGTGTTCTATGTTTTCAATGATTGAGTATTTTTCTTTCTGAAGAAATTGAAAATTAATGTCATGTTTTCAAATCTATGTCAAACCAATATGCGCGTGTGTTAATACAATAAAATGATAGTTTCGAAAGTTTGGAAAATTCTGTCTGAAACTTCAATATTGAAATGCAAATATTCTCGGAGCGTTGCGACGTTCAAAAGCAGGAAACAATGTGCTATGAAATTCTGGAGGAAGAAGTTATTTCCTCGTGGAATATTGCGCGTGTAGACAATATCGATATTTCAGCGAATTGGATTCGGCGACTGAAAAGTGATCAGGCGAGGAACGTCGAGGACGGCGGCGAAAGCAGGTCGAATAATTTTCGATGACTCGTTTCTGAAGGGGACATCGGTATGCAAATCTCATGAAATAGAGTTGCAGATCAAAGGAAAGAAGTTAAGAGATTGTAGGTACAAAGGGTCACCGCAATTTTGAAACAACGAGCAATTTCCATTGATCGATCATGCCGTCAGGTACAGGGAAACAGGGGTAACGGGAGAGTCAGATGAAACAAAAGTCCGAGAGGAGTGGCTGGTTCTTCTTATCGATGCAAAACAGTGCGGAGGGTCGTAGCAATTAAGAGATAACAAGGTTTCCCCCCTCGGAGCCCCTCCAATTAGTAACACCCACGGCCCCCCTTGCCGCCACGCCGCGTCGCGCCCCTCAGGCCAAGAACAACCCCCTCAGGCTTCCTTTATACCCACTGCACTGCCGACCATCTACATTTCCCTTTTCGAACCACTTCCTCCACTCCCTTTATTCCACCGCCGTTCCTTCATTTTTTGCTCGTAATTATTTCCCCCGTCCCCCGTTTCTGTCATCACAGTTCACATTCCCACCGTTTCACGCGCGTTCCTACTCCTACATCCTTCTCCTAAGATCAAGTTTAAGTAAGAATTTTTTTGGTTGCTATTAATTTTATCTCTGTTGCTGTTAAATTTGCGATGCAAATGTTGAAGGGTTGAAACGTTTTCGGAAGATTCTATTGCTATCGGTTCTCTGTCGGAGTAACACTTTCAAAGATAAGCAACGACCCACGTTTCCCTTGGTATTCCGCTCCGGGTTCGAATCGCTCGATCTCTCGCTGTCGATTTTCCTTCGCGTTCCGGCCGCCTAGCCTGTTTGCATAGAATAGAGGTCCGCAGGGAGTTGCGATACAGAGGGAGGGATCGCGAGGTGCCACTCGTGATGGAAGGTACATATTATCCGGGACGGCGCGCGTCCACGCGATGGTACGGCGCGGCGAAGGGAAGTTCGAGGAAATTGAGCGTACGTAAAATTTCCGCTCGGAGGAAATACACACGGAATCCTCCGCTCAACAGGATCTCTGTCCCGTCGTCGCGTATCTCCGTCGTTTATTCCCACTGCCTGGAACGTACTGAATTCTCCAATTAATTTGTGTAACGACGCGTTTCTACAGATCATACGTGCTTCGCGAACACAATACAATAAATCGACTATAAATTGTTACGCAGTAAAGTACGATTTATTAACGAAAAATATACTGGCTGAATTTGAATAAGCAAACACTTGGAAAAATACAAGTTATTTTGAGAATAAAAAATGTAGAAATGAAAATAATTCCTTGGATTTACTCTTTCAATCAATATATTGTACGATTAATTACGTTTCTAAGCTAATGCTAAACAAGTGCTTTGATAATAATGTATATAATTCTTATTCGTGGACAATGATAAAAGAATTCGTCTGTACTCTATCGATTTGCATTAAATAGAGCCTGGATATAGCTTGTTTACGCAATTATCAAGCGATCGCATATTGCCAAGCGACGTGCGATCACATTTACGCGACGCTCGCTATTGCAACGAAACACGGTTGAGCAGAGGGTGAAGGAGAAATGGGAGGGCAGCGAAATAGGAAGGGTAATTATTTCGAATTCAGTGCATTTGGATGAAAGGCGCATCCGATTGATTATTATCGAATCGAACAAACGAGGTCTGCTTGATCGAGGCCATTCAGGCATCCCCATACACCTATACTTCGTCGATAATTGTCGGTGCGACTCTTAAATTGCGTAATTAAATGATACCCGTGTCAAATACATCTTGCAAATTGCCTGTTTGTACCATTGCTTCGGCAGTACATATACGTATTGGGTTGACAAAAAAGTAATTTCAGTTTTTATAATACTATATATACTTGTGAAAACGGAAATTACTTTCTTGCGAAACAAATATATGTAATCTTCCCAGTTAAGAAGCACTAATAAAATATGTTATAAAATTATATTTCATTGAAGAAGCTGCGATATTCCGTATACACGATGAATATTTGACCACTAAATAGTATGCAGATTGCATGAAAAAAGAATCTAGAGTGTAGACCTTTTTTTAACAAATCGTTTCGAAAGTAAGCCCTCCGAGCCGGAGAAAATCCACGCGTCGGTATCGAATATTTCAAATCCACGCAATCGCGCGGCCCGATAAGCTGTTTCGGATCGAGAAGTCGGCTGGAAGTTGGGGTTCCCGGCGTGCAAAGGTCGTTAGCAGAGTTTCGAGCGGTGCATAGCAATGAGCCTTGAAAAGGGAGTGGAAAACCTCCTGGGAATCCGGACACCCGTTACATCGGGAGGCTCGTACGAGAAACGAAACGAGCTGACCCGCAACACCGACGACGCACCGAGGGGCCGCGCCGCGCCGCGCTGCCTCGGCTCCGGGACAAAACTGACTCATAGTATAAGCGGGATAATCGAACTCGTTACGAACATTCTCCGGATTCGTTTCGTGCGTCGAATAACGTATAAGTTTCCAGGTTCGCGTGAATCTCGACTCCGACTGATCGCGAGTAAATTGAATTTAAATCGAATCGTCCTTGCACTCCAATCTTCCACTCCAACGACACCATGAAATTATTGTGAATATTTTAAATACTGTTTAAGTGTAACTCGACAAATTCTTGAAATACCTGTGTCACTCGATTGATTCGTACGCGAAGGAGTTATCGTCGTCCGCGAGAAAAAGGTGAGAACATTATGTATGCACCAGCATGATATTACGTTGTAGCACAATTATCGGCGTGTTCAACGGGAAGTACACGTAGAAAGCGTGTCACACGGCGTGCCGGTTGTCACATAAATCACGGGCATCCCGCTTCCTCGTTGTTAGTCACGAGGCAAGCGACGCGTGTTGATTCCACAACGTTGTTCCTCGTCCACTTCTGAGAGTATAGGTCGTGGGCCACGGGCTGGTTAATGAAACTAAATACACGTACGAGCGTAGCGGAAAGAAAGGAGAGACCATTACCGAACGAGCCCACCGGCTGTCTCTGTCCTTCCTGGCCCCACTTGCCGGAAACATTTCGCGACGGAGGAGGAAGGGTCGAATCGCGTTCGGGTTCGCAGACTCGGAGTCTTGTTAGGCCGGCAAAAGGGGATTCTGATCAACGAACCGTGCCGGCCTTAAGGGCCCTTACCTCCCATAGACACGCTTCGTTTCTCGATTGATTCTTTATTTTACAACCGACGTGGCATCGTAGAGGCAACGTATGCCGCGCTGACGACGACGCGGTGTGAGTCGAACGTACGATCCACCCCTGAACTTGTTAAACCCCGTGGCGACCACTCGATCGACTTTCGCTCTTGTTTGCTGATCTCGAATCGAATTCCTGCTCCGCTTGATTGCATTCTGGTGACTGGCCAGTTTATTCAATCACCAGATATCGAATTTTTAAAATGAAGTTTGAATAAACTCGGTTCTTAAGGGGTGGACTCCGACAGCGGCGCGATAAGGCAGAATCTCAATGTTACTCACAAAATTAAGGAAAAATATGGATTTAGGAGTCTACTTTTCTCGCTCTTATAAATGAAGATTTTTGGATCGTCAGGTACCTCTCTAGAAAGAGGGAAGTTTTTGGCAGGACAACACAAAATTCTTCTCATACAAGGACGATAAGTGTAGTCCCATAAATTTACATTTTGCACTATTTTTGCCTGAAAAACAGAGCAACGAACTTAAAAATTTAATTGACATATGTTAGAAAAGTTAGGTGACTGCTCATTCTATTAGTCGATTGCAAAAGGATTCTTCATAAAACGTATTTTAAAGATCTCCATTGCTGTTTAAAATTCGTTTTCTGCCCGTGTAGAAGTTCTGAAGCACGTAGATCAAATTTTTTTATTCATTTCGTCAAAACGTTATAATTTTAGCAACGACCTAATCGTCCTGTCGACCTTTATCGACAAATGTCAGGACATCCGCGATTAACCTTTAAACAACGTTGTAAATCAAGCCGGAACTATTTTAAGCGGATAGATTCATCGTCCTTTCCGTTCTATTTTCCACTTCCCACAAATTAGCGTAACGATTGATTCTTATCGATTCTTATGATTCTTGCCATGGTAATCGGCCATTTCCCTGCGTTTCACTTTAACAGAAGGATGCCGCTCTACCGAGTCTTCCGGTTCCGCCGTTGGAGGCAACCTTGCAGAAATACTTGGCCCAGGTCGAGGTCATCGCACCCAATCATCTGCCGAAAACCAGGAGCCTGGTTAAAGCCTTCCTCTCTGGTCCTGGGCCCAAGCTTCAACAACGACTTTTGGAACGTCAACAAACAACGACCAACTGGGTGAGTGAAAAGATACGATAACTTTTCTAATAGGCTCGTAAAATTTCTAAAATTCTGTACATCGTTTTATTAATGTAATATCTAGCACCTATTAAAATTTCGTTTTTATGCAAGGATTCATACAAGCTTAATTCTAATGACCTCATTTTGATATTGAAAGATTCCTGTAATGAACATCGCAGCTTTAAATCAATGACTAAAACGTTGTGTCAAGTATTTTCTGTGGTATTGATTATTCGAAGTTATTCATCGTTGTACACGCACACAGTCGGAACCGTTTCTCGCTGAAAATAAATGGCGTTGGACGTTCAGTTTTTAAAACTCTCCTAAGCGCGACGCGATGCATAGCTTATGTAAGCTGTCTCGTTAAATATTCAGAACGTAAAAGACACGGCGGAATGAAATGCAAGAGCCGAGCATTTGCCGGTGATAACGAGAAGGAAGACTTCCTCGCTAAGTCGTGCAACACCATTTTCGTTTTAAGCCAAACAACCTCGCGAGAATATTTCGCACATTTCCAACTGTACATGTTACTTATACATTGGGAGACGTAACACGAAATAATAGATTGAAACAATTTAAAATCTGAGACAAACGGTTGCCAAATCCGCATCGAAGATGCACTTCGTATTCGGGCTACGTCCCGTTGAATAGCTCAAAACGTAATTGCTAATTACGTTGTTCATCATACCAATCTGATTACATAGTTAGGGCAAGATAAATTGATAGAGCTAAATCTTAAAATAGTCCTTTACGAAATATTCGGGTAATCACCAATGATAAATTACCTGCTGCTCTCACATCAGACTTGTAATGATGATCATCGTCTGTTGCGCTACTAAAAATTGTGTCATACATGACAAGTGTTCGAGAGGTACACACGTTAACATGTAGATTAATAATATCTAGATTACGGAATTTTACGCAAAATAAAATATATACAATAATCAATTAGAAAATGCATTTCATATAGAAATTCGTTTTAACATATAAAGCCTGCAATACGTATTCACATTTGATATTCTCATGTAATAACAATTAAAAAAAAATACATTTCAGATGGAAGTTCATTTTGACATATAAGTCCTGCATTATACATTCACATTTAATATTTTCATATAATAACAATTAACAATTTAAATTACCTCGAAATGTAACATTTCAAATTACACATTCATACTAAATATTCATCACGTTGAAATGGAAAAGTCGAAAATTGTGGGAATGCTTGATTCGCAATGGGCGTAGACAAAGAACGGGGCGAACAGAGCGAGAGGGTGCGTTCTTTTTCCGTCTAAGTGGCACAACAGCATTTTCGTTTCAACCCGCGTTGCCTCCGGAGAATTTACTTCTGCCGGCATCGGCCTATACATACGAGGATATCCACCGCGCGTTCTGCGTGACTTTTGCAATCTCCCTCGCCCCGTGACGGCGGCGGTCCCGCGGGATTCCCGGTTACCCCGCTGCCATAAGCCCCTCCGCGTCCCTACGGCCATCCGGTTCTCCGTGCTCCCGTGGCACATAAATAAATAAATAAATGGATTTACGAGGGCTCGCGCACCGGCTCGTCTCGCAACGGTTCGCTGGAACCGAGAAGGGAACGAACGAGAGTCGACCAGACCTTCTGCGTTCAAAAGTAAGCCGGAACAATGCAAATATTGCGACAAAAGTGAACGGGGGACGCGAAAGATAAAGGGGTTGAGGATGGTATTCGATGCATGGACGATAGAGCGCCTCCACTTGGCCTTCTACATAGGTGCTGTATGACTAGAGTCTCAACGCTTACGTTATTTTCGGAGAAAATAGATGAGGCAACGAGAATTTACTTTTTATTATTTATTATAATTACTGCTACATTTACAATACTTCTATTAATTTCAAAATCTTTTTCTGCCAAGTGATATCACATTCGAAGTACTGCACTAGTCTAATTCTATTCTAATTATAATTCAACTCAAAGCTCCTGCGGCATTGTGGAAATGAATATTCTCTAGTGAAAACACGTCTGCGGCTCACGCGGGCACGTATAGATGAGTCACCGGTATATGTGCGCATTGTATGATCACTTTTCTAATGCAAAATGACACATCCTGATAGTGATTTACGACCCGGTTTTGCGGAATATTAATAATAAATCATTGCATGACAATGCTTTTGAGTTATATGTATATTGAGGAGAATAAGGAAGGCTTAAGTTACGTATACATATTTTAACACCTACTTCGTTCACTCTTCATTTATTTTGCTGACGGAATTGTTAAACAAACTTGGATGACAAACAAGTCGATTGTACGTGGTCACAAGAAATCCTTTGCCAGACTAGCCAAAACTTCCGAGTCTGAAAATGCCAAGGAGAAAGTCAAGTAGATAGATAGAAGAGAGTAGAAAGAGATAATAGGAGAGAGAAAAGAAGAACGAAAGCGAACGGAAAATACGGAAGGGTTAACAAAGTATCATAAACAGAAGCGTGACCAGTTAGAGATTGGACACCTGGAAAAGACGTCACTTGACGGTCGCAAATTCGTACATCTGACTACAAACGATGATTATTATTGAAATAAAAAATTATGAGACTATCAGGCAGTATACATATTTGAATTCGTGCATTTAAAGAAAGCTTTGGTATAGCGTATTACAAAAATGAACATCGGTAGATACGATGTTTAATGACAGATTCGTTTCTTTGATTCTAAAGGTTTCGTAATGCCTTTGGGATTGACGCTCGCCACTATGTAATTTTCCTGCGGGTCAGATTGAAGTGCTCGTTGATGAATCGTCACGTTCGTATTTCGATTCTCTACATATACGCGGTACCGTCATATGTGGGACGTAGGAAAAGTGAAGCAATGTCGAAACAGATTTGAAACGCACTGAGCGATAATTCAGTTAAAAAGCAGAAATACTACTATTAGTGTATTAATAGTAAGCTTTTGGATTTAAATAATAGTAAATTGTATTAATAATATTACAAAAGTGAGGCGTATTCATTGTCTAATATAATATTAGTATATAAGAATATTTTTTGCGAAATATGTCATATCCTAACACATCGTCACCGAACTTATGGTCAAGCTGATAATTACAGTCGGATTATTGAATACATCTTTCTAAAGATGGTGCATACACTTCAAAACTCGACATCGAATCTAGCTTATAGCATCCTTTATGACGAAATATTGCCGTGTATAGGTATTATGAAATATTTCGAGGAGTATCGCGGCCAGGCCGTTGCTCGATTAATTGACGTCTAGGAGAAAACGAAGACGCGATCTGAATGAGATTCACTCACGCACATCGACGCAATCTTATTAACGTTGATAAATGTTCTCGATGGATTTACTTTCTTTTAATAATGGTTTGCGTTACGGTAGCGTTGTGCGATCAAATTGCATCACTGAGTTTTCAACGTGCCGGGCGTTCGTATTGCGTCTGATAATAACAATAAGCCAAGCAAAAGTGAAAAGTTTTAAAAAAAGGAGGAGAAGTGCAAATCTTGAAAATCTTTCGGACAGTATGTCAAGTCTACTAAAATAGAGTACACAAGCAGCTTTTGTTACAATGGGTCTTGATCGAAATCGAGTAGTTCAGATAGTTAAACGCAGCCATCGATCAGACGAGGCTCAGAAAGCATCGTGAAAGTGGAAGTGGGAAGAGATCGAACAGAATCGGACAGCACCGACAGCAATTCGTGGAACGTTCGCTTCTGTTGAAGAAAATTGCTTTCGCGACATTTCGCAGGAGCCGTGCCGCTTTTCCCGCGACCCTCCGACCGAGGCGAGAAACGAAATGTATTTCCGGATGTGTATACCAATAACCGACAGCTCTGCCCATCGATTATTACCTCTCGTTTCTCCTGCGTGCGTCCAAGCGGACGACGTCTATTTCCGCGACGACTGTCGTATTCATTATACGTTCGACGACCGAGAAATAATAAACAACGTTCTAAGAAGATAGATGTGACTTCTGATCTCAACTATTTTCCTAAATAGATAAATCATTCAATAATTTTTATTTGAGATTATTAAACAAATTTTCATAAGCACTTTTTCTTTTGGCAACGACTTTATAATGGAAACGCATAACCATAAGTGCAATGGTAATAACGGATTTGTTCTGAGAGAGAGTAAGCGGAATCAGACCTGCGAGCTGGATTAACCATACATTTTATCCAAAATGGAAACGCGAACAAAACATAACATAGGTAGAAACGCTGCCGTGCATTAACGAAATCCATTTGGTGGAAAAAAATTAATTAAAGGAAAATAGCCCTCTGGCGTATATATATATTTCTCGGGAAGGAAATATTATCCTTGTGCTGTTTTAATTAAACTTGCATTTCCGTTCAAAATTGTATGCTCGTCTGGGAGAGGAAAATTCAACGAACGTATACAGGCAAAATGGATATTGTAAAGAATCGGTTAAATGTATGTAGATTTAAACATATTTAGTAAAACTAAAAGTCTGAAGAGATGCGATGTCGACATATTAGGCAATGTTTATTCATATGGCGTGTTAATGGCCAGATTTACATCAGAGAAAAATACAAATATGAGCGATTTATACGGCTCGCACACGTGGAATCGAAATTAAAACGGTCGTTAATTGCGCAATCCAAATTGGCGGAAATCTAAGGGAAATCGAGGAAGGCCGTGTCTCTCTGTGAGGGGCGGCCAGCTAATTCGTGCCCTTGTAAGTCGAATTGAATTTACCGCCAGAAAAGGTACGAACGGACAGAGGGACCGAAGGGGACGGGGCTGGGGCGGTTCGCGGATGAATAATGGAAGTTTCAATGAAATTTTCCAGTTCGCCGCGGGGCACCGTAATATTAGCTTACCGTCACCACGGGTCCAACAACTAAAGCTTCCCACCGACGCGCGGGATCTGTGCACGGGGCTCGGGGGTTGTCCACCCTACGCTACGATTTTATAGAGAGATGAGTCTCTCGCCTCCGAGAACGCGACTGTCTATTGTTGAACGGGGGATTCGAAACTCGGGGGGCGAGTTCACGAAATCCGATGGAGAACGATAAAGAAAATAAGCATGGAATTGGCATGTTGGACGGGAGGGGTTAATTAAAGTAACGGTAAATGAACGCGCCAGGATTTACAGTCTGTTAAAAAAGTTCTAACATATTAGAAGATGAAAGCTGGTCGTTTAATTAAAGGACAAAGGCTGATGAATACACGACTAACTGATTTTCAAATATGTGCAAGCATACAATCCTTCTTACAATTTTTTTAAAACTCCAATTCCATTTTTGTGCGATCACCTTATACATCGTAAAGATGAAAAATGTGTATAGAACGATTGAAAAATTATGTACCAAGTTCGAGCTGTATAACGTAAGAAAGGTTCAAAGAGTGAACATGCTCTAATATTAAATAGGCGTGGAGAATTAAGAATTCATTTCGCACAAGTTACAAAAAGATTAAACAGGTTTTTTGAAAGCTTTGACACAGTTACCTTTGGTAATACGTAGTAAGTTCCTACTTGGAACTGTGACAAAGAGCAAAAGCAAAGAACGCGTGTGGGATACAAAGAAGAACGTGAGCAAAGGATGTATTAAGCATTAAGCCACGATATATGGGGCACTTCCCTAGAAAAGTAACTACAAAAGTTCAAACAGAACGAACGTGAAAAGGCAACGAAGAAATTGTTGGAACGGGCAAACGACAAATAGAATGTACGAGTAGGTTTTTTGTTAAGAACATTTTTATATCATAATAAATCTGTATTATTTTCTTGTCTCCGAGAATATAACACCTATAAATGCGCTTCGAACCATGAAAGAAATTGGGCATTTATTGAATTTCGTTATACGAACATTTGGTATCAAGTTGACACGTATCAGTGAAATAAACAGTTTGTGGTCAGACATTCTGACTTCTATTCTTCTCAACGTATACATACAGAGAAATCTTTAATTCTCTCTTCTTAATATTAAGTTTATTCCATTATTTAAATACATATAATATCACACACACAATTGAGCAAAACGAGCTATGATAATTTATAAATTAAAAATAGTAAAGTAAACATTTTCCTGCTTAAAGTTTTAACGTAATTAGATTAGCAGTCAAGTATAATATTCGCAGTAGGTGAAAAGTAACGTGTTGGTTTACTATTAAAGTTTTGAGATTCATAACTTCGGGGTATGGAGGGTGGAAAGAAAGAGATATCTCGCCACCAGATGGAAGCTTCCCCAGAAATATCGTAGACACGTGCAAATGGCTGTATGTTAAGACTCAGAGGGATGTTTTAGGGAGAAAGTAGCTTCGCTTTCTCGCTTCCTTCAAGGGCGAATGAAAGGAGTGAAGCAGGGAAAAGAGGCAATAAAGTTCTATAGCTCAACCGGTAACGTCCCTCGGACTCAGCGGAATCCTCTTTCCAAACATTTCAACCGTTATAACTTATTTCCTTACTGTCCGATAAGCTTTTAAAAAATTAGGTTACATTGTATTTAATAAAATCATTCAAATAGAAATACCTTTGAAACGTTTCCTGTATTCCTATACTTCAACTTTTTATTCAAATAAGTACTTTTAACACTCACACCACATTGAATCACTTTATTTCTTAAATACTTCGATATTCTTGCTTTTCATACTATTTTTATGCAAAGCATTTCCGTACCTGAGGAACCTCCCATAAATTCAAGATATTTTTCAAGAAAACTCTTGTCTCGATCAAACCTAAAAAAGTACTACCACATCGAACAAACTTGCAACACATAATATTAGTGAGCGGAACGGAGAAAGTTCAAAATTTCTCGACTAAACCAGCAAGTTTACCCTAAAGCCAAGAAGAAGTGGTTGATCCCATAACGACGAAGCGCCGGTTTACGGAACTGCGGGTGCGGTAAAGAGAAAAGAGGAAGACCCAAAGTGCGGTTGATATTTTTCTGAGAAGAGGGACGGAAGAGTCGGTGTTAGAAATCACCTTGAAGTATGTAACTTTTCTTATGAATCCCCGCGGACAACGGTGCGCTACAGGGAAAGCAACGAGGGGGTGACGATCGGAGTTTCTCCCTCATCTTGCGTATTCAGCCAACTTTTATTCCGTTCTTATTTCTTCTCCTGGAGCAGTGCCGAAAAAATCTCATATAAAAGCACAAAATTATCCTGTAGTCGACTCAGATACATTCAAATTAAGAACTCCATATGATTATTCGTTAGTTCATAATTAGAGACATTAAAATCTCAAACATTTTTAGAAAATTAGAAATTGTTTTTATCTCAAATATTTAGGATAGTCGAATATTCGTTATTGGATTACCGACGCACTTTACAATCTCCTCATCGTCCTCGNATGATTATTCGTTAGTTCATAATTAGAGACATTAAAATCTCAAACATTTTAAGAAAATTAGAAATTGTTTTCATCTCAAATATTTAGGATAGTCGAATATTCGTTATTGGATTATCGACGCACTTTACAATCTACTCATCGTCCTCACGTCTGAAGGAACAGTTTAACACGACGCTTAGGCAGGTAGAAGCGATAAAGTCGAAGGCTCGAGTAAATCGATACCCTTGCAGGAGCGCGGCCGGATTCCTCCTTTTAGGCGGACCTTTTTTTAGCCATTTCCAGGACCTTTTTCGAGGCGAGAAGAGAAGTAAAAAAAAAAGAGCAAGCTCGCCTTTGTCGGGTGGAATGCGCCCTTCATGGCTTTGCTACTTCATTAGATAGGTTATACAAAACCCCCGTCGTGATACACTTTTTCGAAGATAGATTTAACACTGTTTTGCACGCATTCAGACTCGAAGACTCGGGTTCTAATGAAGTTCTTTTAAAGCTCTTTCAAAGTAAAGTATGAAAAATGAATTATATAATACAGATAATTAGGAAGAAGAGGAGCAAGGAAGCTGTAAATTTTGTGGGGATAGATATGGGAATTTACAGCATTATACATAGTATAAAAAATTACAGCACCTTAGAAAGGGTGTTACTATAAAAGAAATTATGCTTGAGATGAGAAATGACATGGCGACGAAGTGATGAAATCTGGTTATAAAAAAAAAAAATGGGAGATAAGAATAAATAGGATTAGAAGCACAATAAACGCATAGCATTATGTAGTTAGTAGCATTAAATATAGTAGATTTTGTTTATATAAGACGGATAATTTTACTTTTATAAATATATTTCATATTTCGTATCACGTCTTTGTGTGTTTAATGCGTAGCTCTTAAAAAGAACAGCGAAACGAGATTATAAGGGACTTCTCTTTGGCAATAAATACTTTACCTTTGATCTTGGCCGATTCGTATTTTCGCCGAGAGCCTCTTTTACGGCATAATCTGAGAAGCAAACACTCCTTCTCGGGGGATGAACAGAAGGGTGAACGAAAACACGTTCCGTAAACGGAACCATAACAGATAATAGGGATCTATTAAACTTCAATGTTAGGATGTTTTTTGAGAAAATAATTGTGTCCTCGTGTGTCTTATAATATCGAAAATATTTATTTTCTTACATATAATAATTTCTTATTTCGAGGATAATATGACGAAAAATGTATGTCCTTATAGGAAAAGAAATTCCTCGCTGCCGGCTTCGCTTGTTAAATTGGCGATCACGCTGAATGTGTTTAGTATTTCCTTTAATGATCACGGACACGCAATTCGACGATGTACGATTCACGGTTCGTAGAAATAACGATATTCAAGGATGGAAATTGCAGTGGAAGATCGCTTCGGGTGAAATACGTAAGAATTAAAGCGATAAGCAGCTGACACATCCTTGCCCGCGGCGAGACCTCATTCGAATAGAAATTTTCGCAATCTCCATTACCCGGTATGCAAACTTCTCGTTTGGATATTTATTTCCTCCGTACAAGTCCAGACGTCAAAGTGTTGTCAGAATTTATGATTCAGCTCGCGATTTAAGATTTGAGTCGATTAAGATAGTGGGACGCAAATGTTCGATGCTGTACGCCACTGGAATTCACAAATAGGATTCTAACTGATATCGATGCTACTAAAAAATGTCAATCATGATACTTGAACAATGAGTTAAATTGATTCGCTCCGGCAGTCTATGTTCAATTAATTAGTAGGAACATGATTAAAATATTTCTTTACCTGCATTCTCTAGAATAGACAATTTTCAAAAAATTATATTCAGTAATTATGAATACTAGAGTTTTAAGTTGACAGTTTGCTTTTCATTCTCGTCGCAAATCCTATCGAAATGACGTGGGAGCCCAACTGTGCACGACTGGGACTACCGAAAAGTTTCCGCCCACGCGACCACTTCGTAATCTTGACAATTTAAATGTTTGTCCGCGATACGGATACAGAGGATCGCGTATCGTTCAGCTTAGGGAACCGCCGCGCCGGTAATCCCTTGTTGAAACAGCGTTAAGCCCTTACGGATTGTCTGTGGGATTGCAACAACGATACGACAGAAACGCTCGGAAGGGGCTGCACACCCTTCTACCACAATTTTCTCTTCGGTGGCTTGTCCAATTCCTGCCATCCTCGTGCAACTGGATCACGTTTTTAATAGAAATTTAACGAAAACTTTTCAGACTTAAATTTCTCTGCTTCCTTTCCTACCCAATAAAATCTTTCTATAATTTAAAAAGAATAGTATTATCATTTAAGAAATTAATGCATTCGCAGTATATTCATACATTTACATTCTGGCTGCTCTTCCAAAATTTGATAAGCGTTTGCGTATAATACAAATATGTAAAACTGAACGTTTGTGACCCAGTCCAGAAATTGCTTTTCTGAGCAGATTAGAAAGCTGAGATATTAAGTGTGCCCCAGAGACGGGATCACGTGAAATAGATAAAAAGGAATGTAGTTCCTGAAATTGCCCAATATGTTCGATGCGTGACGGGCAAATCGTTCTCGTGCCAACCAGAAGCAGAACCAATTTTACCCTAGAGATTCACGCAAACGCCAACGCGGATCACTACGAATGGATATCCATCCAGCCAGAATGATCCACCGTAAACCATGGCTAATTTTCTAATCCGTAATGCCTACAGGACACTGACACGCGTATCGGAAGACTAAAAGATTACTCAAAATATCAGATTGGATGAATCAAGCTTGACTTATTTTTCGAATTCCATACCGATTGTATAAAGAATTGAATGATATGGGAATTTTCTTTGTCATTAGAGAGAGTAAAAAATTTCACGCTAATTTTTATCCTCAATCGAGTCTGGCTCTGAAGGAATTTGCGTTCTTAAAGCTGACGAGGCAGTCGACGAGTTCAATGGTAGACGAGAGGTGTTCAGTATCGCGCGACCTGTTCTTATATTCCAGAGGCACTTAAGAGCGCAAATATTTATGGTATCTTGAAGCCTCGTGAAAAAAACAAAGGTCTCTATCAATGCAGGAGACGAGTTAAGGAGGGAAGAGGGAGGGAAATCCGTCCCTCGCAGACTCCGTATACCCTGCGGGATTAACCTTTAATTCTATCCTGACTTGACAGCCCCCTCGCCCTTGAGGAGCGGCGTTCTACGTGCACATCAAACGTCCTTGAAGTTCCGGCATCGAACGGTAACAAGATCGAAATGAAATTTTTGAAGATGGATCTTCTGGGAGGGTCGTGTACCACGTTAAATTATTGTCAAAGTCGTACGAAATGGACGTAGGAAAATATAATACGGGAAATGTAGTTCGAATCGTCAGTATTAATAGAAACATCAGTATTGTTCTATTTATATCAGTAATTAAATAAATCATCGAACTCGTTGGAATATATACTGACAATTTTTGTTGACAGTCATGTCTGATAGAAACAAATTAGAAGCTCTGTTCACCTGCTCGGAGGTAATGCAACAGAACGATCGGTATTAATTTAAAAAAGAAAAATCGGTAGACTAGCGAGGATAAATTACACGAGCGTAGCAGGGGGAAGCTGGCTCGTGTTTCGGGCGTGAACACAAAGAAACGACAACACCAGGTCAAGTGGATCGATGCAGGTTACTTTCGAACACCCACGTACCGGGCAGGAGTAGAGTCCCCTTGCAAGACTGGAGTCGCCTTATTGTTTCGTCTAACAATATATTTCTATATAAACGCTAAGTCGAAATCATCGCGATTCTCAGATATGTGATAATAAAAATAAAGAAATATATATTTTTTATGTAATATGCATGTTAATCCATTTGTCAGTTATAATTGAATTTTTACTCGAAAAAGAGACTGTGCCAACTGACCATATCGGTCGAAGCAGATCTCGTTCTCTTTAACACTAAATCTACCGACAATTTTTGTGCGCTAACATGTTATATTTATATTTTTTACACTTTAGTGCAATTTAGTATTGGCATTACGTACACATTTACATTTTATTATATATAATTATATTAACTATGTTAACGAGATTAACTTAAATAATAATTACTAGTTCAGCAGCATGACACAACAAATTACGTTTTCTTTTTGTGTTTTATAAGAGTGTTTAGAAACGGTCATATAACCTGTATTTAGCGTTAACAAACAACCAGTGCAGTGTCAGAAATGCAACCTCCCTGGAGAGCTGATCGCTGAGTCAAATAGCGACTTTAAACAGTCTCTTCAAACTTAACGTGAGATCGGTCAAAAGAGAACACTGGGCAAGTTTACCATGCAATCTCTCTGGGAAATAGGTCGACGAGAATATTTAACGAACCGGATGTCGAATAATCGTTAAATGTGCCACTCACTTTTGATTTACTTATCAATAGTGCACGCTATTTATGCATTACGTAGGATTGAGATCTATGTCTAGATAATGTTTCTAAATAAAAATGTTCAAAAAATGTCAATAATTGTTCTGACTCATTTCATATCTTTAATTGCGTAGATAATTAACTTATACTAACTCCAGTCGCGATTCAGTGGCATATCTTCAATGCCTTTTACGATAATAAATTTCTGTGGCTTACATTGTCCAGATTCTCTAGTCTCATCTATTATTTTTCTTCCCGTCCATCTGATAAGAGAAACTGATTTTGAGTTACTGTTCGGATTCGCGTTCTTTTACACGGATTCACCGGGCAAGGTGCAAAGCGACGAAAGTGTTCTCACCGGCAGGCCGGTAGAGCGCAGAATCCAGGGTAACGATTACAGGAGCAGCCGAAGGTAGCTATCGTAGGTACAGGTAAGGCGAGAGACTCCTAAGGCTGATGTGGGTCACCACGACCTCGTCCTAAAGACCGGTCTTGCTAGAGGTTACGACCCGCTTAAATAGTCGCTCGATCTGCCATTGATTGACCCGCTACGCTATGCTGTGACAGACTATTTTATCTTCGGTTCGTTTGTCGACCCGTCGTGTTCCACTTACGAGGCTTGTTTGAGTGGCAGGATTTGAATCTCCCCGTGAGGAAACGGGTATATCGGATCGGAAGAAAAATCGTACGGCTTCCGTGGCTGCTGGCTTCTCGAGATTTTCGGCTTGATGAGGGGCTTTCGACGAAATTCGAAAGATCTCGGAGAGGATGGGACCTAGAGAGGATTAAACCACGTTCGTCCTTTTTCCGAAAGGTGCTGATTAGCGGATTCTTATCTATCTATAAATCTATAGTTAGGATGAATTGATCGTACAAAGAGTCAGTTTGATTGACACGTGTAATCAGTGTTCTTATTGAATTATTGTATTAGGCAATTCAAGCATGTGCTAATGAAATGAATAGTATGCACATGAAAATACATAACGTAGTTGGTGATTAGATATCGTTTTCCGTTATACAACTATGCATCATTCAGTATCGAGCAGCTAATTCAGATGTTCGTGACGTAAGTTGTATTGACAGTCGTATGGGAACGTGAGAATAACTAATCAATTGCTTACACACTTATCTGAAAAGGTGGTACTTATTCAAAACGCAGAGTTTACTTGCAACAAATATTTTTTTATTGTAGGGAAAACACAATTTTAATTAATTAATTAGCTTACATTTATTATATAAAAATTGTTATTCCACATTCTGTAAGGAAGAAAAGATTCGAAGATAAAAAATTTTCTATTCAGTATTTGCGGAAAAGCTCGGAGATTAACCCGTGGGAGAGGAAAAAAATTAATTCGAGATTTTCGATGGCCCCAAGGCTCAGCGAGATTGAACGCACGCTTAGTTAATCTGCCCGGATACGGGCAACTTCTTGATCCTGTTTTCCACGTGGATCAGGAGAAATCTCCGGTTCTAGTTGCCCGCCGAAGTCTCCACGTCGAGCTCTCCGTGATCGATCCGTTTCTCCATGCTCATCTGTACTACCCTTGTGCTTTTCCGAAAATCTGTCAACTTCTTCTAAAACATTCTTCATTTTTGAATTTGCGATTCGAAAGATCTAAATTATTATATATTTAAAAGCGAAATTGTATAAAGAAGCGAGACAGTTTCTTAAAATACAATTCATAACATTTCATAGAAACTGTGTGTACTAGATTAAGATTGATAAATTAATTAAAATTTAATCTAATACACGTTTCTGTGTATTATTTATTTTAAGTAACTACTGCGCTGTTTTATACAATTTAATCATTAAATGAATGACACTTGATGGATAGAATTGATACGAAATTTTGATCTCACACATGATGTCTATAGTACCTAAATTTTGTCAAAAGCTGGCAGCATGCAGAGTTAACGCAAAGTTATTGCGACTGATTCTCCCTTTTGGAAGCTGATAATCAACGGCGACCTGTGTTCGGTTCAACCCCGGCTTGCCAGACCACGTCCTCCCTTTTTGGACAAACTGTTTCGTTGCTCTCGGAAGTCTCGCTGCTGTATCAGATTTCCCGTTTAACACGATACTTCATTAGCTACGGTGAAAACGACGGGTCGAACCATGTCGTACAAAAGGTTTCGCTCTGTGTCGGTGGATCCGAGCATCGCTTACTCTCTAACCCTACGGCGCCGGCCGACCCCTATCCTCGCTCCTGATGCAACTCGCGTGGTCTGCACGCTAGAAAACCGATAACTGAATATTTTTGGCCGCGCAGTGGTTTCCAAACTGGCGGTGCATCGCAAATTTTTGGCAAATAAATAGAAAACAATTTTTTAAACAACATTTAGAGCCTACGGAATTTTTTTCATGAAATTCAGCCCATTTTACAGGAAGGAATTATTCTATTCCTACAATAATTTGATGGGAAAGAGATCTTTTTTAATTCTATGAGTTTCAATACGAATCAATGATAAAAAGGAATAGGAAATGTGTGTCACGGGATGAAAAGGTTTGCCGAATTATATGTTCCATGTACCTCTTTGAGGTGTGCAGGGGTGTGCAAAGGTGCGCGGTGGTGCACTTTGGAAACCACTGGCACGGAGATATACAAACGTTGGCGGTTGCGTTCCAGCAAGTGGTCGATAACGCCGAGTTTGCGCTGACAGAGAGCCACAGAGCAGGTTAAACACATTCTACGTACATACATACGTACGTATATAGATACACTCATACATGTAAACCTGCACGTGCGAAAGAGACAATACACATGGGATACGTTACGAAAAAGATAATAAACGGACGACAGAAATCGATATATTGAATTAACATATGAGAAAGATAAAAGAAACATTAATACTCTGAATGAAAGAGGCGAGAAAATAAAAGGAAAAAAGAAAAAGGAATATATGTACGTGCACAATTGTTGAGATAAATCAACAAATTATAATATCATACAGGATATACAAAATTTGGACAGAGACATATGTATGATGTACAGTGATTTCCATTAATATTCGGACACATTCCGAAACGGAATAACATTTTTCGTTCGAATTAGAAATTTAAAAAATCGCATCTCTTCACGACTTTCAATCTACGACTGAGATACATTGAAGAATTTTTACGTTTCGATATGTCTAACTCTTTTATGGTTTCACGGATTTTTATGAAACGTTACACATTCATATAACACATTTAAATCTACAAACGGGCCGTTTGAAATTGTTACTAGAGTTTCTAGTAAAAAAATTAAAGATCATGATTTTTTATTTGTTCTTCGAGATTTCGACGAATAGTAATTTATTTTAATTGTTATACATTACAGAGTAAACTAAACCCTTTGAAAGCCCACAAAAAATTAAGTTAGTTGGCTCAATATTAAAAAACTTATTCCGTTTTGAAGTGTGTCCGGATATTAATGGGAGTCACTGTAGGTATAAATCTGCAGAGGGAAAGGAACAAGCAACAGATATTATAAAAGGAACAGTGATAGGAAGTACTAATAAACTGGATGGAGACATTTGATAACTGAGCGGATAGATAGATTTTCAATAAAAAGGCCAGAAAAGAGGAGAAGCTGTAAATAGAGAATAGAAAAATGAGAAAAACCGATCGAGTAGATCAAACTGAATGGTGCCGTATCATGTTCAAGCTTCTGTTGAAATCACCGTAACCCGACACCCACGATGTGAACTTCGACGGACGGAGTTGATGTCTCCGCACTGGTGTCTCGGGGATACCGCGCCCTAACAAATGTTTCCGGACAGCGAACGTCGCAACAAAATTTATTCTGACGAAAATTCACTATACGTATTTGAGGCGTATAAGAAGATATCTCCTAGCGTAAGAAATAGACCAGTGATCCGAATAGGAATACAGTGGGCCCTCGACTTTCGCACACAATTGATTCCTGAAAGTGTATACGAATGTTGAATGTTCGAAAGTAGACGGATGTAAAAAAATATACACCAAGAACTGTGTTTTAAAGTATTTATTTATCAAGAAGTATACATAATGAAGTTGGAGAGGCGTGTTTAAATGCTTTCGGGTGTTTCCTTCATAAACTTGTCAAAAGTTAGTTGAATACAACCCTTTTTGCCCCATTACATGTCCTACTCAGAGGGGACATCCCACCGCAAAGGATTAAAAAGTTGAATTTTTAAAAATCCGAATTGTGCGAAAGTCGAGGACCGTCTGTGTCCTGAATTCATAATCGGATTTGAATCCATTAAGTAAGCGCGTAATCAAACTAGAATAGTATACGTAAACTGTTACGTATACCTAATATTACCTCAGAAGGACTTTGAAGACGAAAATGAAATGTCCAACGCAGATATCGTAACGTAATTATCTGGATTGCCCCTAGCAAAAATGACTCAAGAACAGCTTTAGCCACTCCACTGAAATGCAAACCGAATTACACAATCGTTTAAATGCGGTCATAGCATTGCAGAACAATGATAGGAGATATTATTATAGACTTCTATATCAATTGTTCGACTCGTCCGACTAGAACGATCGATCAATTAGCAAAATAGCTAAATCATTGTAATTTCTTACATCTGATGACTAAGGAAAAATGTTGGCCTCGTATTTATTCACTTTCTATTCATTAAAAGCGAGCTTTACTTCCACCTGATTACAATTACAATAAATATTAATTCTTACAGTTCCTTCATTCCATTTACGTATATTTCTTATCTTCCATTAACTAAATGTAGATATTCAGACGGTCTCTTTGCAAACTTTTCATTTATGATCCAATTCAATTTTATGTCTGGTATTCTCATCTTATAAAAGCGGTGCTCTTTAATTCGTTAAAGTGGATTGTTCGCAAATGGTATTACGAATATCGAGAGGGTATTTAAATTATTTATGTGCTTCTTTAGATTATTGCTCCATTAGGAGTTTCTTCATGGCTGTTTCAGCAAATTACATCAGGTGAAACTCTTCGTGTAATTCCACCTACACTCGTTGAACTGTCTACCTTCCTAAGTACTTACATACTGCTATTATAGGAAACCAACTCCTGGTATTCATCAACGACGTCTTCTCACGAATGATAAAAGATCTAGCACAAATCTTTAAGAGATGCTACACTGAGCGAGCTACTTTCTAACATACTTTGATAATTTACTACTCGGCGATTTTCATGACTACTAACTAATTTAAATAAAAATTAGCAAATTATACTAAATACATCAGAATATAAATGTATATGAAATATACTTATCATTAGTCTGGAATACATTATGAAATATACTTGTCATTGTTCTAGAGTCGAACTGTCCCTAGTCATCAAACACCATTAAAATCTCGATGATGAAACCGAGCGACGGGATATCAAAAGAATAATCATGTGAATGCATGGTAGGCTAATTCAATGGGCAGTAAGTCATCAGTTCTGATGAGAGATATGAAATTATGAGACATAGAATAGTCGTTAATAGACCGGAAATATTTATATCAATTAATATTTTATTATATTGTTAAACGACGTTTTATTGTTACAAACTACATTTTGCATATTCCTTTAATATAATTGTTGCACGGTATTAACGACTCCTACTATTATGGCAATAGATTGCCATCAAATATTTAAATGCTGTTTACGGCTATCTCCGGTCGGATATAAAATGCTTTACGACCGAATTTTATATCCTATTGGGAAAGCTATCCTGGGAATAATTTATTACCAATCATAATTTTATCATTAAATGGAAATAGGAATAACCGAACCTCTCTATAAATCCATAACTGATACGAACGTACGAATTCTGGACCAGAAGTAATAAATTTTCATATAAAAATAATACATGTATTATACACTCTGTCGATTACTCATAATAATATATGCGCATTAAATTGCTGTTAAATAATACAAAAAACACATATTAAACATTACATGAAAATATTAACGTAAAAAAATACATTCGCTAATCCATATTTTGCATGCATGGAATTCAACGTTGTAGAAATATGCACATCATCAGGCGTAAACTATATCCATTTCTCGTATCTACATCCTCTTGAGTACACTGATTACACGCCCACGTTTGATTACTCATATGCTAAAACACTGAGTTCGTGTTGCCAGAATGAGTAATCAAATGACTTCCGACATATTTAGATGTTTCTGCAAACGTTCTCTACTTCTATTTCGCACATGCGTAAGTAGAAAAAGAAAAGCACATTACCATAGACAAACTGTTCTATTCTATACACGCTATTGATTTGGTGATTATAAATTTCTTTTGGAGACGACATTCGAATGTCAATCGATCAATTCTTCTAATTAGTATCGTCGACGGTCCTTTACCATTAATCACGTCGTCATCTACTTACATAAATCATTATCCAACTCGTAACTTTCTTTCGATTCGAAAAAACCTCCTCGTGGTCAAACAAAAACCATTTCCAATCGACGCTTCCCCTCGGTCCCCCGTCGAACGACGGGAGAAAAGAGGTCTCCGGGTGGACGGCGGCAACGAGAGATGCGTAGGATCGTTAGAGGACCTACGAAGGGAAGCAGAAAAAGGACTGGGCTACGGTCGGTAACTCGCGTCAAATAAGAGACGTCAAACTAGTCGCTACGTGCGAAAGATCGTAATCATCCCCTCGAGTCGGTGCCGCTATCCGCACGATCTACAAGCCGCGCGTGTGTGTAGGTGTGTCGCGGGGCCACGCGTGCATCCTCGTTTGCGATGCGATGCAGGTGCACATGGCGCAACGATTCAGAGAGGTACGACGATACTTTCCCAACGCGGTTGTTCCCAGTTCGGCTTAGACTGCGTATCTAACGAACGTGCAAGCGGTCCGCGAACTTAACACAAGCTTCTTAAAGAAACTCGCAACCGCATGGGAAATTGCCAAACTTCGTGACCCATTTCCTCTTAAGGTAAATCCGAATGCCTGAGGAGTGCCACATTTGCTTTATACCAAAATTTACGGACACCCATTTGTTCTATAATATACAGGGTGTCCCAGATCGAAATTGACATACTTCGTCGACGTGCTCCGGAGGTCGTTTTCAGCCAAAAATGTTAGATACATCATAGGTCGATTCGTCTCCGTTTTCGAGATTATGGAAGGAAAGTAATATGAATCGCAGATACATGACTTTTGAAGACTCATTTATTCGCAACTATGTTTTACAGTTCTTTACAGTACATAAATTAATTTAAAGATATTGCTCGAAATAGTCACCTTTTGATCGTATGCACGCAGCTAAGCATGCTTCCACTCCATCCGCCCCACTCCTGAAGAGTTTGAAAGATTGCTATTAATGGCGAAAGCTGCATTGTCGATTTTTGTTATCAATTCGTCACGTATATTATCGTTTCTGATTTAAATACAACTTCAACGAAAATAAATGATTATGTCTTCAAAAATTATGTGTCTGTGATTCATACTACTTTCCTTTCATAATCTCGAAAACGAAGACGAATCGAGCTGTGATGTATATAACATTTTTCCCTCAAAATGACCTCCCGAGCATGTTGGCGAAGTACGTCGGTTTCGATCTGGGACACCCTGTATATAATACTATCAACAATAATAATAATAAATTACGTCTTGAATAGTTTAATAAAAATTTCTAGAAATCTGAATTAAAATCTGCAGGTTCGTATCTGTTCTACGCGTGCAGTTTTGAAGCGTTTAAAAATTGACGTAGAATTTAGTTAATGCTGCATTGACTACCGGAAAAATATTGCGCGAAACGAGATGCCGGTTTCGCGAACTGATTCACCGTTCCCCTTGCGTTATACGGCGCATCAAGCGTGCATAGCGTTGCACCCCGGTTGCACAATCCCGTGCGATGCGCAACGAAGCTCGTTAAATAACAGTTGCTGAGCGCACACAAGATGTTCCTCCGAAGCCGTGATATCGTAAATGTGCTGCGTCTAAAAGGTAACAAAATTCTCGACGTGTATTTCACAAATTCAAACGATATTTTATTTATTATAACTTTTTATGTAACCGTAAATCTTGTGGAGAAATAAGTTTGGCGAGAAAAGGATTTTCTCTCGTTTACACCGAATTTCAGAGAAACATAGGAAGTATTATAATCCTCATCATTCAGAAATAGTCGGTTATGTGGAAGCTAGGGCGGACAAAAATAGGCCCTCATACAAAGACTAACTTTTTATTATAGCACAATGTATATCTGTCATAACGTTGAGAAACGGTAGAATTCTTTTTTAACATCGGCTTCGATCGGTCTCATTTGAAATTCATCGCTTGGAACCTGTGCAAACGTAATAGCGCCAAACGCAGACTTTCATACGTATCCGAGTTCGAAGTTCTATCTATAGACGTTCCTAAAGGAAGTTTAATAAATCTAGCATCCGTAGAAAACCGATTCATAAATGTTATACATCACTTTCAAAAGTGAACATCGCAACGACTAAAAATTATACGATAAATACCAGTAGAACGTCGTTTTTTCCATTTCTAAGTATTACATATTATTAACCAAAACTGGAAATTCATTTGCTTATTCGTAACAAGCGGCAAATCGCTTGGGAACAATCAATTTAAAGTTAATCGTAGTAGACACTGTCTGACAATTTCTTTTAAAATTCCAACGAGGATTACCGTGGCGCGTCATTAAATTCGGATTAAACAAGTCTCGTTCCAACGCGACACTTTCATTCTCGTTCGTCTCGTTTATATA
>SMSR01014475.1:0-10479 GCA_019453355.1 Ceratina japonica | reverse complement strand
TATTTTGGAACGGTGATATACTGGGTGCCAGTAAGAAAATCCACTGGCCACCGTGAAAACAGAAATGCAGTCGAATTTGTTCAAATGAACGGATACATTCATTTAACGTTCTCCGTTGCATAATGTATTCGTGCACAACACGTTTTAGTAACATCGTTAAATATAATAAGCAGTTGCACGTGGTACTCCTCGTTGAGTCACCCTGTACGTTGAACAATTTCCCTGTGATAACGGAAGCGTAGGGTTAATTACAGTAGCAATAGGGGATCTCTATCAGGGCTCGATTTTATGCTCCCTTGATTATTCGAACTCCCATCATCCCTTCCATTCTCCTTTTTATTCGTTCTAGTCTACGTATTTTACTCCTATTCCTTTTTTCGTTGCAGCTTTTAAAACCGTTTTATATTGTCGAATAGTTTACTGTTTAATTGAGTTGTAAAGTTCGCTTCGAATATGACTAGTGAAATTGATTAAAGCAGTACGACGTGAACTTTCAAGTTCACTACCAACGCTAATGGCTCGGAATCTGATAAACGTGAATTTAGGCAAACGTAAGTAGTACACCTTGGCATTCCTTCTTGGCACCGGCTGCTATCTACGGTCCCTGGCCGCCGGATAAGATTGTATGCAAAAATGTATTTAAGAACAAGAAATTGCCTTCGCCTATTCAAATTCTTATTAACAATTTATTACTGTTTAGCTTCGAAGACATGGAGCTCGTTAAATTCTCTGCATACTTTATTACTGTTTGCGTATGTCGCGAGCAAGGTCAGCTTCCATATTTCAAGCGAATGTAGGTTTGTGTGACTGGGGAAACGATGAATACGCCTCGTTCCGAACCGGTTGGAAAATTACCCCCGGCCAGTGGAACGGCGCTGCTCGTCCCCGTGTCCGGTCTCGTAAACGGATGATAGAGCTCGTAAATCACCGGGTGCTCGATACTTTCACGGTACTCCGGGAAAAATGGTTATTTCTTAACTTTAACTCTCCGACAGCCTCTGAAATTCGCTTACGGATTCGAGCGAGGGCGGTGGAATTTCTCATTTTTTTACGTCCACCCGGATCATATTTCTTTTACGTCTTTATTACACGCCGGTATACAGCAGAATATATGTACGATTATTACTACACTGCAGAATTTTTTATAAAACCTTTGGAAAACGTGTTTTATATAGAAGTTTCTTTTATCATCTAATTAACTGGTGAACTCCGCAGTTGGCTTCTGATATTTTTATATCGTTTCATTGCCATTTGACATTTCCAATCTTTTTATAAGTACGTCAAGTCCCCGGTATAAGTATTACCCAGATAATTCAAAGGAACGAAGTTATTGGTAGCAATATAAAAGAAATCCCTTTGACAGTGTTTAGAATAGCAGGGGATTCTCATTATATCAGCTTCTAAAGGGTTTTAAAAATTTCAGCGAGCCTTTTAAAAATTGATCTCCTCACTTCATGAAAAATTCAATGCCACGCATACATATATTTTTCCGTAGCCGACGTTCAACGGAGTATCGATGAGTAACTCAAACACCGAGCGGAGGGCAGAAATAGATTCGACCGGACGTTCTCCACAAAGGTGGCAAGACAAACGATAGAACTTTCCTCGATGGATGTTAATACGGTCGCGTATCGTCCTCCCCAGGGACTTAACCGAGTGAAAAGCCCGGAGCTCTCGATTCGCGTTTTAATTTATCACGGCCCGGCCGCTCTATTTTTCGGCAGGAGTATTAATTAAGGAGATCCCCGGGTCACAAAGCGCGGTGGGAACAAATTTTAACTACCTACCTTTCGTTGCGCTGCATACACCGGCACTGCATTCGCTTCGACGTTAAATCCAAAGAGATGAATTTTATTTATTTAAAGAAATAATTACGGAGGCTCGCGATTGGACTTCTGTTTAAACATTTTCATTCATCGCGAGATACATTTGTGCTTCCAGCGAGATGTGCTTACGTTTTTAGTACGAATCCGTGACGATCGATAAGTCTAATAACGAACTGGCGTAAAAGGAAAATAAAACGGGGAGAGATGTGCCTAAAGTTCCCAGCTTTACGTAGATACCTCGACTACTAGGCGTCGTTTCATTTGCATGCGAATCGCTCTTCTGAAAAAGCAGCTGTTTGCCAAAAAAAAGAAACTGAGGTTTTCGAATTACTCGTAGATTATTAAACCATCTATAAATTTGGTTGGACATTTCAATCATAGAATTATTACTGATTCATTTCGTTCAGTAAACAAGATTTATTCTGTCAATAATTTCGTCTTGAGGAACACTTGGTAAATTACGAGTATCCGCCCGATGAACATAGGACCTATTTATATGTATGAATCCGTGAAATATGTTCGTGCATTTCGTTTACTCTCGGTTCGACTGTGGGAAGTTTATTCACGCCACGGTTCTCGGCTTCCTTCGAGCGAGATTAAACTGTTGTCGCGATGAGCTGACAAAATATTTATTTTGCTGATGAGAGAATAACGGCAGAAGTTTCATAACGTTGCATCGTGGTGAAATCTTGCAGCCATCGACGATCCTCCGGTGCCAGGAGGGATGTTTCCCAGCTACCGTCTGTTTATAATAATCCAAACTCGGGCGCGGTTTACTATTTCTCAGTACGTGACGTTACTTTTCATATAATGCAAAATCGTCGTTAGATTAACGGAATGGCCGCATGAATTCACGAGTAGTCGGGGTTTAGTCCTCACGGACTTCCGTATAAATATTCACGTCTTCGGCCTCGTGCCTTCCCAAAGTTCACGGGTACAACCTGCTGCTCCTTTGCGAACTTCCTCCAGAGGTATGCAAATCGCAATAGATCTTTGTTAACTGGGGCGACAATGTGGGAAAAGTTCAATGATCTCTTATGCATCATGTTACCTGTGCAATATACGATATTGTATTCTTCGTAAAGATAAAAGAACACTCCTTTTGAATGCTATTGTAGACTCTTCGCTTGTGCTTTAATCTGTTCAAATATTATTGCCACGAGATACGTTCGTATCAAGAGTTGCTCAGGTTGCATCAGTGCGTTTGATAATATTATGTACTATTAATAACTGATAAAAGAAAGGCGGACGAAGACGGAAGGTGATACATTAGTGTAAATGAAAAATCGTGGAGACAGTGGTAAAGGTAATGAAACAAATGGAGCGTCGCTGAATTATTGGCTGACAATTTTATTACCTTTTCGAGGCCGGCAATTAATCATCGGGTAACGATGAAACGCGGAGCTCTCGAGTGTGTTTGCTCAGTTTTATCGGTTTTCCGCGCCGAATCCCCGTGACAGAAGAGAAGAATGTCATTCGAGCTCATTTCGAGGCCCCCTCTGTTTGTGTGCGATGTAAGAGTGGTTCTCGCCTGTGAGCCAATGAAAATTCAAATTCCAGCTTTCTCATCTTCGAGAGGAGAATCTCCTATTCTCCTCTGTGCGCGTGCGCGCGACTTTGACGTCAGGCCGTGTCAACAAAGCCGAGTTTGAATGAAGAAACGCGACACGACCCCTTTTCCGCTCGATACTTTATCACTGCCCTCTATTGCGACTTGTTTCTTCCTCTGCGTCGCGATACAACTTTATTGGCATCCTTTCATGTGAGAATCATTCACCTGCACCCGATACTTCTGTTTGAGCAAGATAATTAACCCCTTGGGTACATTTGACGTCTGAGACACGTCATTTTAGTTTTATTTTGTTGTTATTAATTAGTTTTTGTTTTGCAATTCTAATTACTTGAAGACATCTTAATACTACATATGTCACCAATATTTTAGAAATAAATAAATTCTTACGTAAAATGTACTGCTTTTACATACAACTCCAAGCAACCAAAAATTATATCCGTTCCACATGCAAATATTTCCTCAAATAAATCCGTACCCAAAGGGTTAAGACTTTAAAAGAGATCACGATTGTCTAATAGGAAATTTCATACCGTCACGATTTAACGAACGAATAGATCCTTGGACAATTTTAAGATCTGTACAAATATGAATTTGAAAACGAGTTCGAGATGGACATCAATTGCTCAATAGGAAATTTGAGAGATCATGATTTAATGAAGCTTGTAATCCCTCTGATAATTTTAAGATTGCAAACGTGAATTGCTCTGAAATCTGGTTCCGACGGGATTTCACACTTAATCGTCGAGCGACGCGACGTTTCCGGTCGCGGGTAATTTCCTTCGTCGATTAATTATCGAGACGTGGCTGTTCGAATCGGCACGGTTATGTCACCGCGATTACAAGCCCAACCGTGATTGTAACGCGCGACACGCCGACTCATTAATTAATCGCGTAATCGCAGACGCGAAACCGTACGCGTGTAGATCTCTATTATACTACGAGGGCAGTGCCGCGCAGCGAAAAATCAACTGCGCCCGCGCGTTCATTACGCAATTTGCACCGCGTAACGAGATAATCTGCCATCCTAAACCAAACTGTTTAACCTCTCTAGAAACGAATTCTGTCGTTTGACAAAAATTTTAAGTAGAAAATTCCCTGATGCTTCGAAAAGAAGAAATCCATTTTGCTCGTATTTTATCAATTTAAATAGCCAGTTAATGAAACTCATTAAAATAACAACATTAAACAGGAATTAAATAGTTTTGTTCAGTTTTCGATCGACGTCCTGCATTTATTATTAAGTTGAATGATAAAGGAAATTACGGAACGTTATGATTCGCATAGAAGTTTCCTGGATAAATTTCCAGACGCGCAGACAATCTTCGTTAAGAGTTCTTCCGCGGTTAAGTGGCTTTTATCAACTCGTAAACCCGTAACTTTATTTATTAATACTGCTTCAAGTCATAAACGTAGTGCGAGATAAAGGTACGATAAGCGCACAAGCAGCTTCTTCAAGGCGAATCGTTCGTCCAGCCTTAGACAACCAGACGTGTTCAGTGGGGACGCTTCCCTCGCGGTCAGACGCTTCTTCGAGGCGAGCCACTAATTACGCGTGCTTACTCCTTTTATACTAAGCGGTTTACCAGTCATTCATGGTAATTAGTATCAATTGTTTTTATAACAACTTTTCTTCTAATTCATATCGCTTTCCTGATTCCTATAATTAGCGTGCATTTATATGTGCGCTTCTGCTTTTTGTTTTTTGAGTTATGCGAGATGTATTTTTGATTCGCACTTCGATCGATCGAGTAATCGATGATTTTCAGTATTGTGACGATTCTAACGGAATTAGGATAATCAGTAAGAAGGGTTGATCGAAGACTGGGTTATTGTCAGATCAAAGAATTTAATTCACTTTGTTCGGACCGGAGCTGCGAGCTGGTCCGAACCTAACATCTCTATTATCTTCTGCCATCCGGGCTGAAATATTGGACAAATCCTCCCGGGGCTTTGCCAGGATTATTGGAAGCTCCCGGAACGAACGATACTGTTATATCGTCGCTGTACCGATTCACATATTCAACCTTTAAAAAACCGTAGATAAATTTAACCCAACCAGCACTGTGCGCGCGCGAGTCGTGGTCGGAGGATAATAAATTAGTGTGTTCCCTAAGAACCGACGAAGATCAACATTATAAAAGTGACAATGAATTATAATCGTTCAGTGTTTTTCGCTGATATCCGCGGGGTAGAAATCAATTTTTGTTTCATCCTGGTTCGTATTCAGTTAGCCGACGATAACGCGTGTGGATAGAGAGATAAGCCGACGTTTATTTTTCAACGTTTGAACATCGAGTTACATCAGGCGGGAGCGAAAAGGGATCGGATCTTTCTCGGTGTCGATTTTTATAACATTTTCCATGGCTCCCGGTTGATGTTAAATCAAATATTCATATAACGTTCGGTGCACTTAATGAAACGTCAAACAAAACTCGATTAAACGTGTAACATTTTTTATGAACGAATTGTTGGAATTGAAACTTTTATAAAAATATTTTATCCATTTATAGGGAAATATGAAAAACGCGTTCAACATCTGGATTATTATATTTAGGAAATGAATTTTTTAACTAAATTGATATTACAGATATCAATTGCAATCGTATTTTTTCATGAATTCTGCTTTGATCTCGAAGTTATTAAATAGCAACGGAGGTTGCGTAATTTCGATTGCATCTTCCTCGCATTTTTTAAAGTGATCGCAATACTTGAGGAAAAGAAGTATGTACACACACACACCGGTTTGAGGCGCGTTCTCGATTCAAGCCGCCTTACCTGGAATACGAAATGCGATTGGCTACGTAACTTGCACAGTCGAGCTACTCCGTTCGAAGCTTGGAAAATATTTGAAACCGTGAGCAAGAGAATGGATTAATCGACATCGTGAGAAAACGATTAGAAACTAACGAGAGCAAATACAGCGTGACGATCCCAGTTAATGGTGAACGTTGATCAGTGTTATTGATCGTTAGCGAAGTAGTGAACCGTGTCTTTCTCGTATTCGTAGTCAGAAAGCACGTGTAATCTATTGATTCATGATAGATTATATTTAAACTGCAGAAGTAAATGCCCTCTGTTTAAAATATGCAGTTCCTTTCTGCCATTTAGAGATCGAAATTTCCTCTAAATATAATCAAATCCATAAAATGGTTATTATTGGACGTGTATATTCGACGATGATCGAGTAACTTCAGAACGCTGTTGATTTTGATTGTTTCTTGCTATTTGACGAGATTTCGGGAGACAAGAGAAAGATGTACGAGCGATCGCAACAGCTGTGTAAATTTGTACGTGGTTAGCAGTTGGGAGCATCCGTCGATCGATCGTCTTGGAGAAAGATTGACGGCCGGAGGAAGAAGCTCGGCTCGCGTGAACGAGCACTGCGATCCGCGGAAACTGTATAGGTGGTAGCTCCTCTATACTGCCTCTGATAGGTTGCCGTGAGAAATCGTCAGTGACAAAGCCGTTCGACGGGAACAGATGATCCCCGTTGTTACGACTTCTTTTTCTCTCCGCGTTGATTTGTCGACTCGGAGAAAAAAAAAAATTGACGTTATCTCAAAAAACTTGAAACCGAAACTTTTTCGGCACCTAACGAATCTACTCTGCTTTGGAGTTTGTTGTCTGATCGGGAACTCGTTGAAAACCCTTTGCGGCGCTGAACGACACGACAGAGAATTCTTTCCGCTCCCTTTTTCCGATTCGCTACCCGCCCCCGCGTTTACAACTTGCGAAACAAACTTGGTCCAGACAAAGCCGAATTCCCCATTGTTTCCCATAGCGCTTCCTGCGGAAAATTCGTGTTTTCCTATGGAACGATACCTCGTTCATCGAGAACAAAGGGCGTGCTACATGCGGAATATGCAAATATTATTCGGATCCTCCCATGCCGTCAGAGCTTTTCTCCATCATCCTCGAAGAGATACGTTTTTATCGCCACTACACCTTTTCATCGTTTCTTTCGCCGGGGTCAAACTTTTTGCTCCTGACTCGGCTCCCAGCGTGCTCAACGTTAATGGCGGTAAATTGCCGGACCTTGGGCGTAACGACGGCTACACGGAAGAGTACCTACGCGTCACCGTAGCTGCGTAGGTCGAGGTGACTGAACCACGGCCAGCAAAAGAATGAACGGGGACCACAAGGCCACGAGAGACCGAACGTTCTCACGTAATCGTCGGATATCCTGTTTTCATCAGCGACGTCTAACTTCTTCTTTATTCGCTATCCTCGATCTCTCGCCGAACCCGCTGAAATTTATCTTCCGCTGAGTTTCTGTAATTTTTATCAGCGTCAACGATTCGGAAGCCTATCGATGGTGTCGTTCGCCGGAAGTCTCGAGATCTTTTCATCAGATATATTCTCGCCACGGGTCCAGCCCGTGCGAGGCTCTCGCTCGAGCTTCACGCGTCGGTATGTTCGACTCGTGAAATTGCCTCGCGCAGGATTTTCACGGCAGAGGAGCAGAGCTGATTGCTCCTACCCTTTCGTAGAGAATCTCGAATGGGCGACGCGAGTCTCATCCAGTGCCCGAAGCCCCGTCTCTTTCCGTCGCCTCTTTCTCTCGCCCTCAAATTGCGTTTTCAACGGCCGATTACCCGCTATCTCCCGCTGGCTCGGTCCTCTTTCGACGTCGAGGTCCTTTATCAAGATCCTCGGATGAAACGAGCCAAGGAACGCCTTGTTCTCTTCCTTTTCTCCCGACGTATGTCCGACAGTTCTCCCGATCTCGTTTTGATGAATATTTTTTATATCACGCTTCAATCCGACCATTCCTTTATTGATCTCTATCGTATGAGAGACCGTACCTTTTATTTCCTAATTGTCGTTTGCACTTCAATTACACGTTTCGAACCAACTTTAATTTCCTTGATAATTTGATCGCTCCGCGTTTCTAACTTGGACAGGCGAACGTTTTACGTTTTCCAACAGAAAAAGACGGTTCATCTTCTGATCCGACTTACGAAACGTGAGCTACGGCATGACAGCTGGCAGTAAAAATTGCTTATAAGCAGAGCCGAGCTTGGTACGTGTTCTTGGGAAATTGGAGCAATCGAAGGAGTAACAGATTGGAACTAAATGAAAGTTAATGCAAACGATAAACGATGTATTCGAGGGTAGTCGATAAAATTACACTGGACATTGTTTCTACGTGTAGCAGCGAGTAAAATAGAACTAGCCCTGCAACTAGAACAAACTTCGAGTCTCCGGAGTGCGGTACATTTTAATAATAAACAACGTTCCCCGTTGTAATTACATTAATTCTGTAGAACCCATTACCGCGGGAACAGAAAATTGTAACGTGACACTGTTCTAAACACAAGCTAATACTTAAATACCTAACATTGCATTTTGTACGACGTATTTCCATTACGTTTAAGCACATGCATAGTTGCAAAATAGATGGCCGAGCGATTTTAAGTGCTAACATCACGATGATACGAGGAAGAGGTTACTCACGGAAAAGGAATTCTTGTCCGAATGTCTTAGTCACGGATAAAGGGATATTCGAATTCCGTTCCATCGACCTAATCCACCAGCTATTTCTCGCGGCCGAAAAAAGGAGGACTGACGCAACGCAGACACGAAAGTGACCTCCGAAATAGCCGAGAACCGGGCCACTCGAAGAAGAGGCGATTGATCCGGTCGGGCTTGAATAACCCGTGGCTCGATGCGATGTTATCCCCGTCCCCAGGAAGTGGCGGTGCAATCCCAATCGGAAACGTGGCTCCTCGGGGCTTCTTACGTGCCGCGGATACCACGTCCCAACGTAAAACGTCTCTCCATTTCCGGCTGGTAGCTCCACGAGCTTCCTGTCTGTTGTGATCGTGTTAAGATGCTTCAATAAAAGATGGACACGAGTGCTTCTAAAAGAAAAACCTTTAAAGATTGAATTTGTCGTCGGCATTCGTCATATTTACTTTTGGTGCCGATGAATTCTGAAAAATATGCGAAGGATTCTCAGGCGACAATGATCTTTCACAGTCGATTTCCAAGTACGAGGAAAGCTAAATGTAGGATGCGACCACCTGTGCGCGGGCGCGAATGTATGCCGGCTGATTGCACCTGTAATTAGGGCTCGGTCAGTGGGGGGGGGCAGAGTTCCATCACAAATGGAAATTCCGCGGAATTGCCGTGCGCGCACCCGATAAAATTTATCGTACACTCACGAAAGCGAACGTCGATGCAATATTAATCGGAGCGTTAACGCAGCGCATTAAAGATAAACGCTCCGCGGTTGCGATTAATTTCGATCAACGGAAGTAGTTGTTCTCTCATTTTAATGCTCGCGAAACTTCTATGACGTGCTCTTGCTCCAGCGAATTTGCAAAATTTCCCCATTTTCACCAGAATTTGTTATGTGTACTGCTATAATGTCAGGTGTTATCAGTGAATTTATGAACGTTTGCAAGAAGTTTATCGACATTGCAACCTTCCTAAAGAAAACTCGTCCAATTGCGCCAGAAATTCGAAATCGAGAAACCTGTTTCAATCGGGTTAGTCCGGTTGATAGCGGTGTCTTAACAAATCTGATAACCATGGACATGAGAAACCTGTCTGTTCTCCGTGGCGCATGAAATTCATAGAGACGCGGTGACTAAACTGGAAGAAGAAGGGTGAATCCCTCTTCTAGAAGCTATAGGGAAGGTTCCTGTAATTGAAACGAATAAAGGGGAGATCTCTAAGATACTCTCGTTCCTATCTATTCATTGAGTTTTCTTAGCATTTTCTACATCCTTAAATGATATCTGCATTTATCTGTGTCAATTGATCGTTTCTTTTCACGCTTTCGAAATTGCAAATTTTCATTATTTATTCATATGGTTATCGAACTGCCAGTTTATATTAATTCATACTTAACTCGTGTGATGATAAAGTCATTTCATAAACTATGCATAATTCCGATTGATTTCTAAATTGATATTGCGATACATTAATTATTTATACAAAATTGCATTCACCGTTAATTACAACTGTGTACGTCGATTTTGCTTAATACCAATTTGGGATTCATCGGAATCCGTCGAGCGGTTGACTACGACTACTGGCCTTTCTTCGAATACGTCTGCGAAGGCCTGTAAT
>SMSR01014472.1:0-11061 GCA_019453355.1 Ceratina japonica | reverse complement strand
TATTAATTAATAATATCATATCATCATTCAATTAATCAATCAATAAATCATTGTCAATTAATCAATAATACAATCATGCAAGTGGCTAAATAAAAATTCGACATGACAGTATTAACTCAAATCAATTATACGGATCACTAATATTCTGTAGCTGTTAATCGACGAAATGATAGTTTGCTGCCGCAAATCGAGCCCATTCGAGAAACGAGTTTTGCAGCAGTACGTGGATAAATATTCGACGTTCTACGGGGTGTCTGCGAGTTGGTTTTACATGGCGGCGTTTGTAGTAGTCTTCGGGACACTTTTTATATCCGACCCGTTCCCGACCAACGCCAGGTATCCGTTCCCCGTGGACTTCGAACCTTTGAGGAGCCTCATCTTTGCCCACCAAGGGCTCGCGTGCATACAGATCGCCGCGCAGATATCAATGAACATTTTCTGTGCCTTGCTATTACTGTTCGCTGCCGCAAGGTTCGAGATTCTAATAGAAGAAGCGCATAGTATTAAGGACATCGAGTCGCTGATAAAATGTGTACAGAAGTACCGAGTCGTAAAAAGGTGCGATGTTAAAAAGGGTTAAGGGATTTTGTATGAAATACTTAAAAGAAATGTTATTTATTTAATGTATGTATTAAAAGAAATGTTATTTATTTAATAAATGTTATTTTATTTATTTGGGATTTTGTATGAAATACTTAAAAGAAATGTTATTTATTTAATAAATGTTATGTTATTTATTTGGGATTTTGTATGAAATACTTAAAAGAAATGTTATTTTAGGTACGCGACAGAGGCGAGTAAGGGGATGCGGTTAGTAGCTATGCTTACAATTATATTTACTTCCGTGGCGGCCGTGTTCAGTGCCATCAGTATTATTGGAGTGAGTATTTCCTCGTAATCGTGAAATTATTGTCAGTAGTATTGAGATTTTTTTATTCGATCAGGTGACGTCGTTCACCGTGAAAGTGCAGTCTCTCTTTTTCCTCGGTTGTTCGCTCCTGGAGGTGTTCATGTGTTGCCTGCCAGCTGACCACTTGATGGAAGTGGTGTGGAACCATTTCATTCATTTGCAATTAATAATCGAGATATATTTATTGGTCTTCTTTTTTAAATCACTTTTTATTCCTGTTAGAGTGCAATTGCAATGAGAGAGGTATATGAGTCCAAGTGGTACAAGTTGCCTGCGAGTCTGCAGAGATCAGTATTGTTCATGATGATGCCACAACCGTCGACCGTTTTAACCGTCAAGTGTGTAATGCCTGCCCTTTCGTTGAACTATTTCTGCTCGGTTCGTAGACAATATTTATTTCAATCAAATTCTATTATATGAAAATGCAATAGTTTTTATGTGTTCCAGTTTCTCTCAAGCGTGTTCTCCATGTTCACTGCGCTGCGAATAGTCTTGATGAGGAATGAAGATGATTAGTTACAAATTATACTAATAGTTAATTGTTACAAGAGCTCTGTTACGTACAAATACGACAAATGTTGTTTTAGGTAAATAATTGTTATCGAAAAATAAATATAATACAATTTTAAACCGGTGTTTCAAACTCGACTATTGCTTCACACGATGACTTTTATATATTAACGAGAATCACTATTCATGCACTTTCGTCACAATTTCGTTTCGTATAGTAAATTCATCATAAATCATGTTCTCAGTATTATCCAGGACTCGTTTCATTATATCATATAGTGCAAGTGCGCCATCGAACGAAAAACAGCATACTGATACAAACACATAAAGTCTAGAAAGATCGATATATATTGTGATGTGAATTAGCCTGTATTACCTGTCGTTCAGTGATACTGATTGAAGTTTTAAACGGACAGGGAAGGAAAGTTGAAAGGCGCGGTTGCTAACATAATATTCACAGCGGAGTTAACAGATGATTAGAAAGAAGTCAGGACATGTTTAAGGTAGTTGTTGCCCAATATAAATCAAAACAATGCGTAAAACTAAAAATACAAGATTTGTTATGTATTAAAAAACCATACATTAAGAAAGATGAATTTTAGTTATTATATTATATTATTCAATGAAACAATAAGTATTTTCAACAAGAATTATACTCTCGTATGATTCAAGTAGTTAAAACTGAGAAAAAAACGTTGCAACGTCGCTCTCTCACAGTACTAACACATAGTATTATTTATGTGTCAGTGATTTCACACGGGCTATTGCATAATCTCAAAAATGTCTTCGACTACAGTAACTACCTTCAATCGTTGATACCTATATTAATTTTGTACAAAATTTCAAGCAATTTTCAATACTTTCGATTTAGGAAACAACTACCTTAATGGAGATTCAATTGTTCAAAACATAGTAAAAATTGCGAATTTTGATTGACAATATCAGAAAAACGAGATGGTCAATTGATCCAGGATTTTGCACACACGTTCGTTGATACCTATATTAATTTTGTACAAAATTTCAAGCAATTTTCAATACTTTCGATTTAGGAAACAACTACCTTAAAAGCCTCTTTATAAAATTCATTATTTGTTAAATTATCGTTGTGAACTACGTTGTGAAAATAGATTGATTAACAGACTAAACAGAACAGAAAGCACAATTGTAAAATAATAATTATTAAATTGTGTTCCGAAAACTAATTGGTTCACCACAATATTGATTCATGGGATCCTCAAAACCCAGCAATATTAAGCCCATGCAATCCACGTACCTTCGATCTCGGAATCTCGACAGCATCATTTTCAATTGTATCACATTTCTTCCCCAATACGTTAAAACAATAATTTGCTAAACTGTATAATTCCATAGCGAGAAGTTCCACGGTAGTCCATGCTTCTCGATGTACTGTACGGAAACATGGTTTCCGTACCTGAGAACTAAGGCCGCGGCAATAATAGGCCATAAAAAATTGAACATGCACGCGATACGCGAGGAAAGCATTGGAGCCGTTGCTGGCAACGTAAGAGATAATTATATTTCGTGTTTAGCATTGGATACAGGCGTAGAAGTGGCGACTGCACCACGTCCCGTAGAGTCCTATTCATTATTCAAGCTCTCATGAATTCGTTTATCACGAAGCGTTCTGCTAGATTGCAGTTCATCGCGATCTACCGCTCGAGTAACTTCGTTCATTTCGAATATCAACTCTCGCACAATAATGTTCCGCGATGCAACCCTAGAGAAAGCTATAGCCTTCACTCACATGAGCGTCGCTCTGACCGGGTGTTGGCCGTTGTCTCCGAAAGCTACGAAGTCTCGTATACTCGTTTACAACGTATTGAAAATTGTACTGTTTCTTAATGGGATAATGCTTCTTTTACCTTTGATTTACGCGGTGCGCGTGTATCGGAACGACGCGGAGAATCTGGCGAAGGCAGCGGTGATGACGATTGCTGTCAGCCAAGTCGTTTCTCAAATCGCTGTTTGTGCAACGCAATACGACAGATTTCAGGTAACACGTTATTTATTCCTTGATCAATTATCATAGGAAATTTAATTAAAATTAAGAGTAGAACGTTCATTTTTCTAGTAATACCCTTAGAGTATATACTACCTGAGGAAGCATGCCTATGTAAAAAGTGTAGACAAGCAGCTGAGAGGAGAAGACGATAATTTTGGTATTCTTTCTCCTTTTCTAACAGTGCCTGCGCAAGAGAGAAAGATAGTACCCAAACTATCTCTTTCCCTCTCGGTCGCTTATCTACACTTTTTATATAGACGTGCTTCCTCCTTGTAATATATGCTCTAAGCTAATACTAGACAACGTTAATTAACAGCAATACAATTGTTCTCTGGATCAGCAACTGATTTTATAAACGTTTTAGCGATTAATCGGAGAGATGGATTATTATTGCAAAAACGCGAATTCGCTCGAGGCGCAAGTTTTCCAACAGTACGTCGACAGGTACTCGCCGTTCTACGGGATGTCTGTGGTCTGGTTGTACACCTCAGCGGTTACTGTTATCCTGGGGAACTTCTTTATATCCGATCCTTTCCCAACGAACGCCGAATACCCGTTTCCCGTCGACTTCGAACCACTGAGGAGCATCATTTTCGTGCATCAAGCAGTGGTAGGCTTGCAATGCGCTGCCCACGCATCTATGAACATTTTCTGCGCGTTACTATTGCTGTTCGCTGCCGCAAGGTTCGAAATTTTGAGAACGGAACTAAGCGAAGTGGACGGTGTTGCTTCGCTGATAAAATGTGTGAAGAAGTATCGCGTAGTGAAAAGGTATGATTAGAAAGGGCAATTAAATTGACAGATAATCATTTGTTTTTTGAACAATTTTCTGGTTAATCCATCAGACTTAGAATTTTTAATTTAATGTACAGTGACGTCCATAAATATTCATACACGTTTCGAAATGATATACAATTTTTAGTATTGAATCAAAGAACTTGATCTTTTGTGGAATTTTAAAGAGCTTAATTTACTATAGAATGTCTAACAGAAAATTTAAAAAACTTGATATTCATTGAAATCGCGAAGAAAAAAGAAAAGATCATGATGTTCAACTTTTTTGTTGGAGGCTTCAGCAAAAATTTCAAACATCCCGTTTGTAGATCTAAATGTGTTATATGAATGTGTAAAGTTTCATAAAAATCCATGAAACCATAAAAGAGTTAGACATATCGAAACATGTAAAAATTCGTCAATTTATCCCAGTCGTAGATTGAAAGTCGTGGAGAACTGCGATTTTTTCAATTTCTAATCGCTTATAGCGCATAGCAATATTGGTCGATTTTGATGAAACTTTGTACATGCATATAACTTACTTAGATCTGCAAACGTGACTCTTCCAATTTTTATTACAGACCCTAATAACAAAGTTAAAACCTACGTCCTTTACTATTTTCCTCGCGATTTCAATGAATACCGATTTTTTTTTTATTTTTTGTCAGACATTCTACACTAAATTAAGATCTCTAAAATTCCACAGAAGATAAAGTTCTTTGATCCAATACTAAAAATTTTATACCGTTTCGAAATGTGTCCGAATATTTATGGACGTCACTGTATATCTGATGGATTTCATGAATTGCTGTAAATATTTTCTTGTAAATTGACAGCTGAGCGTGACATTTTAGGTATGCAATTGAAACGATTAGGGGACTGGAGTATATAGTTCTGGACACGCTCGCCCATTGCGGTATGGCTACGCTGTTCAGCGGTATCAGTCTCATTACTGTGAGTATTTAATGACGTCACCAATCAGTAAACTGGTTAAATTAATTGAAATTCGCTTGATTAACTAGAAGACACCGTTGACTGTGAAAGTCCAATTTCTACTTCTACTGGGCACTGCTTTCGTGCAAGTCTTCATGTGCGCGCTGTCGGCCGATCATTTGATAGACATGGTATTACCTTCTCGCACTGAACCGTGGTATCCACTTGTATCGTGTCCATGTAACACCTGTATCATCGAAATGATACGGTCCAGGAGTACTGACAAAAGTTTGACACGCGGTGGTGCAACGCTTGTCCGACTACACTGACACAAAATACGGTAGAAGTGAATACTGAATGCAACCGTATATACTGCATAATTATTGAAATTTGTTGTCAGAGTGGAAACGCGATGCGAGGAGTGTACGAATCCGAATGGCACGAACAACCCGCGAACATGAGGAAACATCTACTGTTCATGTTGTTTCCGCAACGGTCGGTAGTTATACGTTTCAAATGCATCGTCCCCACGCTTTCATTGAACTATTTCTGCTCGGTATGTATCAGACTCATCGTGTATTATAGCTATACATATGTAGATAATCGCCGTTTAGCTTACATTAAAAAGTGCTTCAGATGGACATAACCGGTTTTGATATTACATATGATATACATATATTACGTATGATATACATATATTACATATGATTTACCTGGATAACTTTGTCCCAAAGATGATGGTTTAAATTTCAGTTCATGTCGAACGTGTTCTCCATATTCACTGCTCTGCGGATCGCGATGCTAAGAAACGAAGACGATAATTGAATTAACAATAAAAATCTTGTTCCCCGCTAATTATAAATAGTAAGTTTACCGAAGTTGAAGGATTTTATAATAAAGGATTCAGAAAACACGTACTTCTTTCTCTCAACATCGATTCCATTGCAATGACTCTGCTGACAGTAGTGCAATTGAAACACTGACTTTACCTACACCCTCCACGGAAGTAACATGCAGCCATAATTACCTATGAGAAAATAATCAGTCGCGCCGTAGGAAAGCTTGCAACCCCTTATTACTAACACGCAGGCGTCACATTTTATTGATACCGATAAGCACTGGAGAAACGTAGAATGATCGAAATGTGCGTGATGAAAATGATGCAAAGTAGAATTATCGTCTCTGGTTTTATAAATTATTCACGATGTTCCATTGCGAATCCTCCGTACCGTTTCGCCGGGAAACTGTATACCGTGCCTTACCGTCGGCACGATACTTTATCTCGGAGCATTATGTTTCGAAACGCAACGCCAGAGAAAGTGATAGTGTTCACGCAATTCTGCGTGGCGTTGAGCTGCTGCTGGCCGCCACCGTCGGGAGCTACGAGGTTCCAAATAATATTCTTCAAGTTCTTTAGGATTATGTCGATTCTTAACGGCGTGGCGGTACTCCTCCCTTTGTTATACGCGTTGCACGTGTACCAGAACGATGCAGAGAACCTGTCAAAGGCGACAGTGTTAACTATCGCGATTGCACACGTGGTTGTTCAAACTACCGTCTGTGCAACGCAGTACGAACGGTACCAGGTAAAATTCATTTGCATTACACATATAGTAATTGTTGTAGTGCATAATTCAGACCTTAGAGCATATACTACTGATGGCAGTAAACCGTGGTTGAGTGACACTATCGAAGGATACGTCTTTCGATTAGGAAATGTCTTTCTCACTCTGTGACCAATGGTATTTTGCAGTAACAAAGACAGCATGTATTCATTGATAGTGATTCTGACCACATTTCTAGTAATATATGCTCTAATACATATCAAATGCAAATATAAATAAAAATAATATATAACAAAATGAATGTAGTATAATATGACAAATATTCACAGATAATCATGCAAAATGCAACTCAGTCATACAAATTATCAAAATTGTCGTTATAGATAATCTATTATATCCTCTTTGATATCTATTCTTGGAGCTCATTTTCTCTCATATCTTATTTATGCCATGCTGTAACTGCTGTACTATTATCTTTTGTACTGCTTTAACTATTATCTTTTGTACCTTAAGGATGTTCTGGAGGTATATAAAAACGTTCAGAAATTCTTTAAACGTTAACAAAACATAGTTTTTACTATATTAAAGCAATTATCAAAGTTTGGGTTCGATTCACTTCATTGTTTAAAAATTATAGCAATTTGAAGTTTGCACATTAATATTATTTCTATTATTTCTGCATTAATATTATTTATTTCTTATGGAGAATTCATCAAATTCCACTTTAAATACTATTTAAACCTTGAAAAACAGTTGCCAGAAACTTCAATTTCCTTCTATATATAGTAAACACTATGTAATTAATTAATACACAAAATTTATTGTGTTTATATGTTCACTGAACAGTTAAAAAAAAAAAAACATTATAAACTACTACAAAATGTCATCAGAACATAATTTTACACAAATTTGAGATGTTTATTAGTAATTATAAATATTGCTTTCTGAAGTATTATTGTTTTATTTAAATATTTATTTTTTACTTTTTAACATGTAATCGTCTATATTCAACATCAATTTATTTTGTTCAAGTTGAAATCAGAGGATACAGTAATTCACAAAAGTCACTTAGAACTTTTTCTAATATTAAGGAAACTTGATTAGAAAGCTAGTATGAGAAGCAATTCACTGATTAAACAAAAGCTTTCGGAATTAATCTATATTTTTGATACAAAATATACATCATAAATAACCTTCAATGCCAATATTTTGACGAATTTCGAATTTTATGTACTTCTGTCTCCGATTGTACCTCCAGAACACCCTTAAAGGGTTTCCTAAGCCGTTTAATAAATAAGTAAATAAATAAATTAATTAATAAATGACTAATACCTGGAATCACTCTGTAGATGTTGATCGATGAAATGAAAGTTTGTTGCCGCGAAGCGAATTCATTCGAGAGACAAGTTCTGCAAGAGTACGTGGATAAATATAAGACGTTCTACGGGGTGTCTGCTAGTTGGTTTTACATGACGGCGATTGTAGTCGTCGTCGGGACACCGTTCACACCTGATCCCTTCCCGACTAGAGCCGAATATCCGTTCCCCGTTGCCTTCGAACCATTGAGGAGCATTATCTTCGCTCACCAAGGGATCGCCGTCCTGCAGATCGCCGCACACGTGTCAATGAACATTTTCTGCGCCTTGCTGACACTGTTCGCTGCTGCACGGTTTGAGATTCTAACGGAAGAAGCTCGCGGTGTTAAGGACATCGAGTCGCTGATAAAGTGTGTAGAGAAATATCGAACAGTAAGAAGGTGCGACTAATAATGAAATTAAGTGATTTTGTATATGTGTCCATGATTATGAAAGTGGTCTAAGTCAAAATTAAAAAGAAATTAGTTATAATCAGTTATTTCACATCATATTATTTTAAACTAAATTAGTTCTATGTCATTTTCACGATATTGTCAAAAATGAACCATTAGATAGTGGTTATTTCAACATTATATGGAATTCATGTAATCCATTAAATATCTCAAAATAAAAAAGAAATATATGACTTAGACCACTTTCATAATCACGGTCACTTATAACAATTGAAAAATGTGTTATTTTAGATACGCGACGGAGACGAGTCTGGGTATGCGGATCGTGGCTGTTGATACGGTTATTTTTACCTGCCTGGCATCTGTGTTCAACATTATCAACATTCTTGGTGTAAGTATCTCCTGGTAGCCGTGAAGTATCAATAGCATTGATATTTACTTATTCGATTAGGATACGGAGTTCGCCGTGAAAGTACAGTCTCTTTTCTTACTCGGTTCTGGACTTCTGGAGCCCTTCATGTGCGCACTGCCAGCTGATCACTTGATGGAAATGGTGTGCAATCACTTAATCAATTTGTAATTAAAAAATAATCTTAACACATTTTTATTGTTTTCCTTTTATACTGCTTTTTATTATTGTTAGAGTGAGACTTCAATGCAGGGAGTGTATGAATCAGAATGGTACGAGAAGTCTGTCAGTCTGCAGAGATCAGTATTGGTCGTGACGACGCCACAACCCTCGGTAGTTCTAAGCGTCATGTGTATAATGCCTGCTCTTAATTTGAACTATTTCTGCTCGGTTCGTAAACAATACTTATTTCAATAATTTCATTATACAAATAAGCAACAGTTCTTCTGTGTTTCAGTTTCTTTCAACGGTGTACACTTTGTTCACTGCACTCCGTATGGCCTTGGTGAGAAACGAAGATGATTAATTACACATTATACTAATAGTTAATTGTTACCGGAGCTCTATTACGAAATATGATCAATGTTTCGTTTACGTAAATTGTTATCGACAAATAAAGATAATAGAAATTTATACCGGATTTCCAATACTAACAAACATCACTTTTCACACACTGTCCTCAAGATCTCGTACGATAAATTCATCATTAACGAAATTATTATTATTTTATCCAGAACTTGTTTCGTTAGAGCACATAATGCAAGTGCACTGTCCAACGAGGAACGGCAGACTGACTGTGACAGAAGTTAAAGGCCTACGCGCTAAATCCAATCAATATCTCCTGTACTGTGCAATTAAAAAAATTCCCACTTCTTCCGACGTGTAATTAAACCTGATTTGCACGTACACTCAGCCTCAACAATATCCAACGAGTGATTTTAAGAACATTTCTTGTCGCGAACGCGATCTTGCTCATATTTTACGGAAGTGCAATACAGACTAAGAAGCTGAAGAAGCGCTAAGAGTTTGGGAAAGTCAGAGTAATAATTCTGAGCAATATTATTTCACAAACATCTGCTAGGACCGTCTTTGATATTCGTAAGATTCACCATAGATAAATGTAAATAAATGTAAATAAATAAATGTAAATTTTGTAATAATATCATAATTTTTTACAAATGTTCCAAAAGACAGTCAGAAAAGAACAGAAGAAGACATCTCGTCAATTCTTGTCATAATCTGTTCTTTTCTGACCGTCTTTTCGAACATGTATCTAAAAATTATAATATTATTACAAAATTTGAGAATTTTTTACATAATTTGCAATATATGGCCATTCTTCAACATTTTCTGCCCAATTATGACATGCATATTTCCACCAGGGATGTGACTCGTGCTCAAAAATGCTTCAGATGGACATACCTAACTTTGATATAACACTTTACCTCTACAACTTTGTCCCAAACTTTGATTCCCTTTGTCAACATCGACTGCTTTCCAATGACACCGCCGACTGTACCCGGAGCGAACTATTGACGTGCATAATTTCGCTTATACCCCAACGTCCACGGAAGTAACTTGCGGCAATTATCTATGAGACAATAATTACTCGCGCCGTAGGAAAACTTCCAACCCCTTCATTAGCGAGACTCAGTCGTCACTTTTAATTACTCCCGCACGCGGGAACGTGAGATCGAACAGATGCTAATTACAATCACGGTTTCTGGCTTCGCGAATTATTCACGATGTTCCATTGTCAATCCCCTATACCATTTCTCTCCAAAACGTTATACCGTGCCGTACCGATCGCACGATACTTTGTCTCGGTGCGTGATGTTTCGGAACGCAACGCCGGAGAAGGCAATAATGTTCACGCGATTTTGCGTGGCGTTGGCCTGCTGCTGGCCGCCACCGTTGGACGCTACGAAGTCCCAAACGGTACTCTTCAAGTTCGTGAGAACTGCGACGATTGTCAATGGCGCGTTACTCGTCCCCGCTTTGTTTTACGGGATATACGTGTATCAGGACGATCCAGGGAACCTGTCCAAGGCGTCGATGTTGAGCGTCGCGGTTTCGCATATGGTTGTTCAAACTTCAATGTGTATAACGCAGTACGACCGGTTCCAGGTAACACTTAAATCGTTTGCGCCAAGCATTGCCGAAAATATA